>CP139509.1:312136825-312322977 GCA_021014915.2 Artemisia tridentata subsp. tridentata
CAAACCAACCAACTTGGATGGATGAATCCCTACCCGACCTCCCACACTATCTATTTTGTGAACATTTCCAAAGCTCTAGGCAAGTAGCCATAGAAATTAGGGACAAAATGCGTTTCATTCTAAACCATATCCTTGAACGCATCGACATAATGACCCACCGAAACCACTAAGCCCATATGCAAGCATCAAATGGCCAATAATATATATTTTCTTAGTTTTCTCTTTATTTTCTTTTTCTTATAAGAACACTTCCCTGTTCTTAGTTTTACAAATGTATGTGGCCTATATACCACTATATTTTGGTCATTTTTATTACAAGGATTAGTTCTACATACCTTGTGCATCTCTTTCTCATACCTATCGTCTTACCTCTATTTCTTCTATTTTATTGATCTCGTCACCAACATTCTTTCTTGTAGGTTTTCAAACTCCATTTTCTCAGTTGACGTCCTCATCAAGGGGGAGCAACCGTCAAGGGGGAGCATTGCATACTTATTAATCTACATCATTTCTAAAAAACGAGTTAGTTTCCTTTCGACAATCTTTTTGTTTCGACAAAAAGGGGGAGAAAAGAGTAAAAACTTTCAATTTAAAACTTACAAGTTTTATTTTTCCTCAAAATAATTTTATGTTTTGTCATCAACAAAAAGGGGAGATTGTTAATACAAATAAACCGTAAAAACGTTTATTTATATTTTACGATCTTTCTACGTTTTGTCGATAACAAAAGTAAAATAATTTTATCGAAATAAATAAAATATGTAATGTTTTAAAGCCAATAAGTTTTTCTAACTTACTTTGTCAAAATTACTAAATACATTTTATAAAATAACTAAGTAAAAATGTATAACTTGTCTTGGATTATCCATGGGCCAAAACCATAACCCATAACCCATAACCCATGGAGCTTGACCCATAACCCATGACCCATGTGCATTAATGTCTTTGACATCATGCATGACATCACAATGGGTAAAACGCATGACCCATGACCCAAAGTCCATAACCCATGACCCATGTGCATTAATGTCTTTGACATGATGCATGACATCACAATGGGTAAAACCCATGACCCATGACTCAAAGTCCATAACCCATGACCCAAGATGTCTTTGACATCATTCATGGAATCACTTGACCCATGGACCTTGACCCATAACCCAAAATCCGAAATTGTAACCCATAACCCGACCTGGTACTACCAGATACCCAGGTCCATGGGATTACACTGGCCGGATCCCTCTGAGAAGGGATCCGCTAGAACCGGGTGAACAGTGGATTGTTTTTTCCTAGAAATAGTAAGCCATTTCTCTCTTGTTTCTCACCCCTCTTGAATATATCTTCTCTCTATATTCTTATCTCTCTAACCTCGGATCTAAAGATCATTCTTGTAGTTCTCTTTCTCTTGTGTTCTCTAGGTTCTTGTTACAAAGAAGAGATCACACTTTCTTGCATACGAGCCATCTCTCTTCTTAAAGTTGCTCGGACCTCTCATCACCTCAAGATCATCAAGTTGTTTCTTGTTGTTGATACCTCTACTTGTAATCTCAAAGTTGTTGTGTTAGTTGTATTGTTGTGTTGGTTTGGTCCGCTGTGCTAAGGACTCGGTATTTAGCTTTGTACCAGAAAAAGTGTAAGCGACGTTGTGAAGGTTTCTCCACCGGTTGAAGGAGCTTGTTGACATAGTGTTTACGAACTCTCAAGTAGGTGACTCGGGGAGTGGAGTAGGGCAAGGAAGGTGTCCTTGTAGCCGAACCACTATGAACAATTGTGTCACACTTCTTTCCTTTATCTATTTACTTTCACGTATTCATTTCATTACTAGTATCTTGCATTATTCATATCTCAACATCCAAAGGTTTCACATACTATCAATCTAAAAGTTTTTATAAACTAAATTTTAAATCGGTAAAAACTATTCAACCCTCCTTCTAGTTTTCCACAAGGACATCTTTGATATGGCGGATATAGATGTCTTTTCTGTGCATGAGTTAAATCAGATGGTGATACACTTAGGTTACACGGATGAGAATGAACCTCTATTTTATCACTATTTAAGACCCATGACTAGTTTAGATTTGGGGTTGTATGCATTGGGATGTGATAAGGATGTGCATTATCTGGCTACTCTTGTAAGAAGTTTTAACTTTTGAAGGTCTTTATAGAGCATGGTCACATGAAACTAAATTGTTACCTAATGTCACAAACACAAATTAGGGCAATAATAGAATAGTTTAATGAATATATGGCTAGTGAACCTAGTAGCTAGTGCAGGTAAGAAAAATAAACCTGATGAAAATTTCTTGTTGAAATGGCATGATTCTAGTATACCTAGTAAGGAATCTGAGGTTAGTGACTCTGTTACACCTACATCTATACCTCATGGTCTGTTTATCCACCCTATTGCTGATATTGTGATCACATATACACAGTTGGGTGGTTTAGAAGATGTTGACACACAATTCGATGATCTTCCACTAATAGAGTCATAATTTAGTATTATAAACATGACTTTTACCTTAGTGGAACCAACTGATAATGATGTGCTAGATGATGTGATTAGGCGTATAGACTTTGATGATATGCAATTGGATGGAGAAGCAGAGTTTGGTAATGTTGAAGTTATTATTTTAGACAGTTTCAAGTTTAAGTCATGATGAACATTTTGGAGTTGTTGACTTGGACTTAAACTTAGACTTAAAGCTTGACCTAAATGTTCCCTAATTTGAAATGCAAGAAGAGGTTGTTGTGTCTAAGGTTCCCGATGACTATGTGGTCAATGAATCAGAGACACATGTTGATGTAGAAGTAGCAGTTGTAGAAGCTAGAACTGAGGAACTTATTGAAGGTTTTGCTGAAAAACAAGTTGGTCAAGGTAGTGGTGAGGAACATGTTGAACAAGATAGTAGTGAGGAATTTGTTGAATAGGGTAGTGGTCAACAAGTACAATATGATGTTGAGGGTGAGGGGACTGATAGTTCTTATGATACTCAATATGATGGTGATTCTAGTGAAAATGCGGGGTGATTATATCAAATAACGAGATTTTATTGACATCATTTATCCTATGTTATTCGCTTGTTTTTTATTATTTTATATGAGAATTGATACTTAATCGCTTACTTTTGTAAATCAACTTATAAACAAGCATTAGGTGAAAGTTAGCTATTTTGGATGGAAATTGGAGCAAAATGGATCAAGATAGAAAAGTCTACTGAACTTAAGGAAGATACGCCATATCATTCTAGACAGATATGCCGTACATCAAGACTTAGACGATTAAGAGGACCATTTCATGACTTTGAAGCATACGCCGCATGGATTTATCCCCTGCGCCGTATAAGAAACCTTGGTCAACGTATGAAGATCTGACTCATCCTACTCAAGATGCGCCGCATGACATCCTAGAGGTGCGGCGTATCAATCTCAAGACTTCACCAGATAATCCAATATATTGAAGAACATGCGCCGTATGAATATTGAAGGTGCGCCTTATCATATGACGGTGTACGAATATTCCTGAATATTATAATCTTGGACCCCACGCTAAGTTACCTAGATACGGCGTATCAACTTATTAGGTATGCCGTATCGACCCTATTTTTGGAATGTATAAATACCCCATTCGATAGCCACATTCGACACACATCAAACGTACAGATGTTGCAAAAAAGTTCAAAATCACTTTCTAATTTTGAAATTTCTAGAATTAATGTGTCATAGCAAAAATGTTCCAATTTGGAATGTACCTCAGTTGAAGTTTCAACCATTCGACATATTTTGTATTCAGGACAGGCGTTGTCTTCTTCATCAGTATCACTCCAAGATTCTCCAATGAGTTCTCTTCGTAAATTACTCATGTCGTCCTTGATGGCGTTACCTTCATTGAAAACATTTACACTAGTAGTACTTGTATTTAATCTATCTAAATTTCTATCTATTGATTCGTCTTCAGAAGTGACGAAGTGTTCATATATATGTTCAAGATCAATTTGGTTATCTTTGGTTTGACTAATTTCTTGATGAAAGTTTAAAAGATTTTTCCAAATGTCATTTGCCGTTTGACACAATAATATCCTTTCATATTCACTTTTCGACAAAGCTTTGTAAATCATTGTTGGGTCAACAATTGACCCAAATGTCCCTGACACAGATTTGAACATGAAATAGCCCAGACACTCACTGACAGAATATCAGTGATCATCGAACTCACTGATGATCAGTGATAATGTCTCTCCCTGATATAGGGAAGAAAGCCCAAACAACATACTTCAAAGAGTTGGCAAAGACCAACTGAAGATGCGCTTTAACTCAACTGAATGCAGTCTAAATGAGTAAGGTACTTAAGCAAACATCAGGGACACTGAGATCTGACAAATGTCTCTATATCCCTGATGGCCTTTCACTCATTGACAATGAACACCTCACCAACTTTAAACTAACTGATCAAGAAGTTATGATGATCAACATGACTTCATCAAGGCTCAAGATTCAGAGACATCAGGAATCTAGGATGAACTGATCAAAAAAGATAAAACTCACTGAACATCAACAACAGAAGTTCAGGTCCTAGATATCGTCAAAGAGTTGTCATGCAAACTTACTAAGTGCTTATCAGCTAGTATGTACAAGGAACTCTAGCTTAGGAACAAGGGATTCTTAAGGACATGAATACCTTGATGATCTCTTAGCTCTCTAAACAAAGACCATGAAAGTTAGGTGAAGACTATAGCGTTTAAGCGGGAAAACCCTTGGGAAGATAAACTTTGTTCCTTCCCAAGACACAAAAGAAGCTCATGGGTAATTGGTGCTGTCAACTCCGGTAAACCAAAAGGACATCAAGACTAGATGTCTAGGCACGTGCCTATTTATGAATAGTTGGCAAGATCACTATTCCAACGTGAAGCAACGATAATCTCTCCGCTATATAAACCCGTCCCAACAAAGCAGAATGTGCGCATTCAGCGAGAGTAAGAAGTGAGAATTCCATAACATAGTTAGAGTGTTAGAATCCTCAACACACTTAGAACCCAAGACTAGCTTGATTCTTTGTGTCTCTTAATTTGTCTCTCAACGGGGATAGCCGTCTGCAACTATCCTCACGAAAAGCCAACCAAGTTATTAGTGTATCTAAGTGGGTTCTTGAGTAACCTTGTAATTTTGCCCATCATGAATCATAAACTCATTCTTCTTTCAATGTCCAAATGTCACGTGTTTATGTATATTTTGTTAATTCATGACTTGCTCAAGTTTAAGTCGTTAAAAACTGGACCAACAAGTGATATCAGAGCGGGTGGATCATTCTTATGATCTAGATCCGTTCTTGAATGACTACTAAAAACTTTTAGCCATTCTTGAATGACGGCTAATAACCTACAACCACAATCCTTTACAAATCCCCATCATCTATATTCCCCTCTATAACATCCTCGAGCGTCTCCTCAAACAAGAAAGTTACATTCAACCTTTCTTGTGCCAGGAAATGCTCAAACTGCCTATCCACAATCCTTCCATTCATTCCACCTCAGCACCACCAGTTCTTAAAATACTGGTGGAATCTTCATGGGAACTTTGTCCCATGCAAGCTATGAGAGTGCAAACATCTAAGAAGGTTATATGGTTAATCTCAGTCACAACCATATATGATTGGAAAATTGGTGGATCATCAGAGGCTATTAAAGGGGAACAAAATGGGAAGAGGATACGTCGTTAGGAAAGATACAAATCATACATCATCCTCAAGGAACTTTACCAAACGACGCCAAGCAACAAAGGATGAAAATCTCTGATTTCTCATCCTTGTTGCTGCCCAGCTCAGAAGCACAAAGGACATGGTTGCCGGATGGTTAAAATCTGGCTGATTTGTAACAGAAAAGCTACTTAGATAGTTCTACCCGTCTATCAGACCAGCCAGTAAACAAAATAGTCCCTTATCTGAACAAACAAGATCAACCACTGAGGCAAGATCAGCTTGTTGATTAGGGTTGTTCGATAATCAGGGACTGGAAAGACTAAATCAGGTAGTACTCATTTACTACTTGATGGGTCTACAAGACTCTGGCCAGAGTGGTTGTTGGTTCTCCAGAGCACTGAAGTACGAAGACACTGGACTACAGACTTAAAAGGTTGCAGAACTGAAGAAAACAGATTCAAGCTCCAGAGTCTATATGTACTTCATCAACATGAATAGAATTAGGTATGATAAATATTGTAATTCTTTGATGTAATAATCAGTATGTAAAAAGAAGCCATTGCTCACTTACTACTGATTAAGTTTAGACTACTTGTAATTCTAGTCATGGAGAGATTAATGAATCAAAATGTGAACTAATCTCTTCTTTCATGTAAACTATGAATAGAAAGTTCTAAACTTCTCACTGACAGCTTGTTCATAGCATTAGTGAGTCACTCTCTGAGGCCCTGAGTTATAATGCTCAGGAAGTCTATCATTCTAACTGATAGACATTCAACAAAGGAAATAAGTTCCTTGAACTTGAACCATAGCCATAAATGCATGAACTCCAAAAACTTTCACTGAAGATGCAATTTTGAAGGGGGGGGGGAAGCATTTATGAGAATCTATAATAGCCATAACTGAAGATGTGAACCTGATGCACAAATCATCAGGGACTGAGTTCACACACAATAATTGATATAATGGCTTGAGTAGAACAAACATCAGGGAACATGACCCTGAGCACAGAAGGAGAAGAAATGGTTCAAGACAACAAAGAATATGCTTTTACTGAGTGTTATTTATGTTTTCTTTGTTGTAAATCAGTTTGTAAGAAGAAGCCTTTTTGCTCACTTACAAACTGTTAATAGCTTAGGATATATATGATTAGCAAGTCACTACTAGAACTGAAAAGAAGAAAATCCTAAGAAAAACCCTGAAGATTCAAGAGACCCTGAGAAAGAATACTCAGGAGGCCCTGAGAAAGGATGCTTAGGACACCCTGAACTAATATTGTTCAGGAGGTCATCATCAAACTAAAGAAGAAACACCACTACCTGAGGATAAAGCTCGGGCAAGTGAAGATTGAATCAAGAATTAAGATGGTGACTCAAGATCAAGATAAAGAGCCTAAAACTTCATCTTCAACAAAAGGTATCGAAGATAAAAGCTTAACACGACATTGTTTACTTTAGATCATGCTTGTAAATCAGAGTATAAGAAGAAGCCGTTATGCTAACTTATCTCTGATAATATCTAACAAGTAGTATCACACAGAACCAAAAACAATAGCCGTTCATCATACCTTTGTTGTAAATCAGAGTATAAGAAGAAGCCGTTATGCTCACTTATCTCTGATAAAACCCGGGTCATCTTTATGTTCAAATAGGGGGAGATTGTTGGGTCAACAATTGACTTAAATGTCCTTGACAAAGATTTGAACATAAAATTATTGTCACACCCCAAAAATGGCGCAACGGAATGGCATTCACGGGGTATGACCTCAAGGTCAAGAACATAAGGTGTCACAACAGAGAAATACTAAATGTATAACATAAGACAGATAATAGTCGCAAGCTCCCACAACCGGGATACGTACAAAGATCCAAGATAAACATAAGTCTCAAAGTTTAACAACCTCACTAGAAAATAACAAAATGCAACTTCACGAGATATAACCCAGAAGGGTCTTTCCTTAAGTCTTACTAAGCCAGGCCAGTACTCAACGCTCTAGTGTAACTTTAGTCTTAGCACCTGAAAATGGATACTCGAAAATGTTAACATAAAGTTGGTGAGCTCGTAGGTTTAAAAGTTGACCCACGATGCTGTGAATAATGTATTGTAGGACAACAATGAGCAAGATATACAAATGTGAGCATACTGTAAGGATCGCAAACTATCACAGGCTGCAAACCCGCATAATTGGTCCACACGTAATCTGGGTGCCACTTCCTAAATGATGTACAGGGTGCCACTTCCCAAAATGATATACTGGGTGCTACTTCCCAAAATTATACTAACAATGTATCACTAGACAGTTTCGCACGTTCAAGATAAGTCATACAATTAGAATTCACACAGTAAGGCACATATTGCAATCAAAACATGCATATTGTCCAAAATCATGAAAACAGTATATCACAACATGAAAACATTCGAAAGCATTGAGTACCATTTCCACCCCAAGGTAAAAACACGTTAAAAAGTGGGGCTACGAGAACTCACCTCAAGCAAGCAAAGCACAACAAGATCTACAGAAGCAAGATACTCAACACTTTCAAGTATCGGCACTCACGACTCGGCACAACCTAATAATATAAACTCGCCTTAACATATATCGCCAAATGTAAAAGTTTTCAAAAGCTAATTATCCCCAAGTATGATCCCTTTCAATTCCAAAATCTCTTTCTTATATTAGTTACTAGCATTTGGTATCAACGGGAGTGTAGTGACGACACGACCTGGACTCAAGTGAACACACGCCAAGCAAAATGACCAAGACGTAAACGACCCAAAGAAATCTTCATATAGGAACATGACAATTTGAAGCAATACTCCAAAACAATCTCTATGACAACCTAAAAATTTAGTGATAAATCCTTAAGACTTAATATGTTACTTGAACGAATGGTCGGATACTTATCCGATTCGTCAACTTGACATTAATCCCATAATATCCTCATTACTACTCTAATAATACCTCTTGTCTTGCGTGCCCTCGAAACATTCAATAATTCGCATTAAATAAAACTTTCCATTTTAACATTCCCTCTTTTTCATTCATTAGTTTCTGTTAAATATTAAATAACAATAAGTTTCGTTAGTTAATATTTACCGTACAAATCTTTATTGTTTACTTCTATGTCTAGTATGTATATTTATGTTTTCCAAACAATTATTTCACGAATTATCATTTGTTTTGAGTCACGTGCCCGAGTTTAGTAACTCTCGGGTCAAATAGTCAATCCTCAATAGTATAAATCCAAATGAAGTCTAATATTGTTTCGGCTTGTCGAGGCCACAACGAGATTAAGAAGTCTCGGCGACACTCGACGTGGCTCAATATCAACATAGTTTCAATATATATAATTATAACAATGCCGCAATATTAATCAACCTCCAACAATATTTAACGGCCAATTAACCTACGGCTCGTTATCTACTACTCCTCCCACAATTCATCGCAACAACAACAACCAGAATATATCCAGGCCGAGACCCTAATGGTCTCGGCTCCATCTCTCAGCTCCAACATAAATTAAATCAACTTCAACTATATATTCGACACAAACCAGTAGCCGCAAATAACCCATAACAACAACAACAACGCTCCAACAGCCATATCCTATAACTAATATGCCACAACAACAAAAGCCCAACAGTCGCAACAACCAAATCTAACCAATGAATAATCTTATTTCCAGCCACAATAACTGATGAAGCCGAGGGTTTTACCACACCCTCGGTTCGAGTGAAAACAACCCACAACTGAACAAATAACGACACACAAGATTATAAGAATTGACCCAAACACAATAATAATCACTAGAACTTGGCCTCAACGCGGCCACAGTGAATGTTTTTTACCACGACTCGACACTACACAACCAAAATAGATACCAAACGATTATTATTGTTTCTTTAGTTAACCAAAAACATTAACCCATTTATTTTTAAGACCCAAATCGACATAAAACTGAAGATGTATCTCGACAAAAATCGAGTGGTTGCACACCGAGTCACAACCACAGGTGACTCGGTGTTACCTACCTTTAGAACCTTCGGATACAACTAGATCTTGGTCGGAAAAACTTTTGGTGACACGTGGTGAGGGTGGGAGAAAGTTTCTGGGCGCGTGTTCTTTAGAAGTGTGATGAGGGTTGCAAGAGATGAAGTTTGATGGTGGTGGTGTAATAAAAGGGATGGCGGTGAGGGTTTATGAGTTTGGCCGGATTTTACTGCCGGAGAAGATGAGGGAGAGGAGAGAGAAGTAGGTGCGGCTCAAGGTGAAATGAGTGTGTGATAAACCCTAAATGGTTCTATAACTATTCCTTATATAGGAAAGGGACTAGTGTGAAATGCATAAGGCCCCTCAAGGACTGATTGTGTAACTTGGGCGTGGGGGTGGGAAGTGACAATTGGCCAAACTTCCTATAACACGTAACCAGGATAGATTTAAGTATCGAGACGACTTCCCGAGAAATTTTAATGTGTTCCACTGATTGTAGAATAATTTTTCCAATCAAATCAACAATAAATACGTCTATAATTATTTAACGCGTCCAAAAGTCAATATTTCTCGTTTTTGTTAGGTCTAACTGTGCCGACTAACGAAGTGCCTTACGGGGTCCATAAAAGGAATACTCGTCATATTATAAAAATCCACGATATATAAACCAAAATCCGAATTCAAAAGTGATTACAAGAGATAAAATATTCGTTTTAAAACGTAATGCAGTAAATTTAAAAGGCTCCCAAAATTTACTAGTTGTCACAATTATAACGACTTGAAAATCCGAAAAACATTTGAACTCTTAATACGAGTGTAACCTAAAGTATTTGAACTATTTACTAAGTTAAAAACCTATGTTATGATTTAATAAGTACAAGTGTGGAATCTATAATCTAAGACTACGAAATAAAATCGACACAACTCTTATATATTTTTGTATATCATACGTTTAATAGTTCTATTTGAGACCCGATCCTTATTAAAAATTTGTACACAACTTATCACACATTAAAAAGTTGTACTAGACCCATTCCTAGTTTTGTAAACAATATATACCATTTGAATAATTGAGGAAATAATATAAACATCATTTGAAAGATTTTAAGAAGATTTAGTCTTCTATATTTCTTAAAAATTCGGCCTGAATTCCACCCTCTTAGCCATTCGTTTCTCCCTATCAACCACATATCATTCGGATCTGTTCTCTCCAAAAAAAAATACCAAACATAAAACCCTAAAAATTTATCACATACGGCTGCTCCTTTTTGCTCCAAGAAGAAGATTTGAAGGTGGTGGTTTAGCTTGGTAATCGACTTGGTGTTTAGCAAGATAAGGTGGTGATTGACTTTTTGGTTCCCAAGCTTTGTGGTGATCGGGTGTGGTGAAGTTGGTTCGAAAGGTTTAAGTCATGGATGGTTTGTGTTTTGATTCATAGGGTTGCCTTCGGTTCTTGTGGTCTCGTTGTTTCTGCCTAGAGGTATCATCACCTCCTTTTTTTTCCTCATTCATATGACTTAGACATGACTCTTAAATCAGAAGTAAAATGTGTAATACGCTTTAATGATAGCTACAAAATCTGGAAAAACATTACACACTTATTAACGAGTAGGTTAGGGTTTTATACTTGTGATTTTATGTGGGTGTCGTACAACTTGTATCGTGTGTATAATCTGGAGTGAGTGTGGAATTGATGTATGCGTGTGTATGTGTTTATGTCTCGATACTAGTGTGATTCGTGGTGTTTTGATCAGGTATAAGACTCACCTATAATTATTTGTGAATCAGATTTAAAAAGAGTAAAACTTGGGATGTGTATGTGATTCGTATATTGGTGTGTCTCGTTAAAAATCATGGTGTGTGGTTGTGTCTATATAAGGACTTTTGTACAGGTCTTGAGGTCTGGTGGTAACCAATTTCATGCCTCGTTATATCACATAAAATTATGCAGCCTACGCCCTTTTTAATCTGTTTGTGTCGAGTATATTGGGGACTGTATTGGTGCCTTGGTTCCAGCCCTAAGTCGACGTATATCGCAACATATACAAGCCTTAATATCAGCTTTAAATGCACATTTAATAAGGCGTATAAAATCAGAAACCCTAGGTGGAAATATTAACGAGAGAATTATAAGGTCTTGTATGATTTTATGTGTGGTATAAGTACATGTTTTGGCTTATTAAATCCTTGGGGTTATGGGACAGTTTTGTGTGTCAAATTAAGAGTCTAATCTGATGTTAATATGATATGTAAAACATGTCTTGTGAAATATAAAGGTCTCGTGTGCATTTGTATAAGTAAAACATGTTAAATGATGGCTTAAAACAGGTTTCTAAACTGGACAGCTTCATAAGACGAATTTGTGTGCATTATGGCTCGAGTTTATGAGTGCTTTATTCTATATTTTTGCATGTAAACCTTGTTTAAGGTATTAAATAAGTTCTCCAATTGGGTTGGAGTGATTTGGAGTTGATTTGGTTATGTTTTTGATTTTATGGGATTAGGTGTCGAATCTGAATTTTAAGAGTCTGAAATCTGTCGAGTTGCATGATTTTTCATTTCTAAACTATAAGTAATTAAGCCATGGGATTCTACAGAAGTAACTTCTATATGTTTATTAATTTCATGAATTTTTGTGGATTTTTCCAAAGTGTTTTGATATGTCTTTTAAATGCATACTTTCTGGGTACACCAGCAGGTCCATATTCTGGGTAGTCTGACTTTGTGAATTTTTAAGACATGGTTATACTATTTTATAAATTCTGTAAAAATTCACGTGTGCTGATATGATATATAATTATCTGGGTAAATTATTTGAGCCTCTCATTAGGTACTTAAGTGTTCTTTAAAAATTCAAAAAGTTGGGGGCAGATTGTGCTAAAATTAGTTATTTGAGGAACATGTGTGTATTATATCATTGAAGACTTATTAATGTGTATAAACCCTAAACTGCATTTATGATGATATAATTATACTTATATGAATCTAAATTCAGTAATGAAACCCTAATTTGATTAAATTTGAATTGTAAACCGAAGTTACTAAATCTGGAAGGTTACTAAATATGGAAAGTTGCTATAAATAGCAGGAAAACCTAATATGACAATCTGAACAACAATAAGTATTGAATCAGTAATAACTTATGAAATGGTTCTTAAATAATCAGACGGTCATCAATTCGTGTAGATTCGCTGAAGATGGAGTAATTTCTGATCCTTGTTTTTTCTGATATGGTTTCTTTTGCGGTTTGAGGTACAAATATTCTATCCCTTCTCAGTTAGGATTTCTCATGACTTCTCGATCCTTGAATTTGATTCATTTACATTTGATATAACCCGTTTGATATGATTTGCTATGATATGATCATCTGATTTGATATTCGTTTAGCTATTCGTTTGCCATGATATTCATTTGATATCATTTACTTTGATATGATTCCGTTCTGTTGATATGTTCTAATTGGATATGATATGATGACTTGATATGATATGATATGATTTATTCTGTTATGTTTCCCGAGCTATTTAACTAGCCATGGAGGTACCATGGCCATGTCATTGATGGCACCAATGGCATGACACTATCTGTGGCGGTTTGATTAGTCCACGACGTCCCCATTTGATATGATATGATATGTGATCACTTGGCCATTATGATATGTGTATATACTTGTCTCGTACAGGTGTATATATGATTTCTTTTGTAGGGGGGTATGGATGCATCCTAGGTACTTTGTTTCATTTTGTTAGTGATTGGGTTGTGCGTGCCTTGCACCCCCTCACTTCTGGGAGATAGATACTCCATTTGGTAGTTGAGAGGTCTCCCCTCCTTGTGCACTTATGATTTGAAAGATATGTATATGTGGTTATGTGGTCTATTCATGTATCATGTTTAGACATTTGTTTTGAGCTTGTGGGCATTCCTATATGATTTGTTTGATTCCTTATGATTATCTGATCCGTAGTGTCTCTTGATCTCTTACTTCATTTGACTCATTTGACTTATGATATTTGTTAAGTTGATCTTTGATCTCGCATTCTTTGGCAGATGATATTCGTTTCAGCAGGAGCTTATATTTCCTTTTCCCTATACTTATATTTGTTTTGATTATTAGTTTGTTATATATATCTGTTCACTGGGCTTTTTAAGCTCAGTCGCATTTCTTTTCCTGCGGCAGGTTTTAGTTTGGAAGCTCGGATTAAGTGAAGAGTGAATAGGAGCTCTTAGTGGACTACCTTGTTGATAGATGCCTTTTACTTCTAGATTAGACTTGGATTTAGCTTCAGTTAGATTTAGTTTTGATTTGTATTTCAGTTTTGGGACTCATCATGTTTAGAGTTTGTACTTTATTGTTATCTTAGAATACCTTTGTAATTCATTATGTTTATAAGTCTTCCGCTTGCGTTTGTATGTTCTGATGGACACCATAATGAGGCATTTTGACCCTTGTCGGGTTGAGGTGTTACAATTATGGTATCAGAGCTCAGGCTTCGACTTTTAGCACATAAATTATGGCCTGTGAAGATTTGGACCCTTAGGTTTGCACTATAAGAGCTTATGGAACAATCTTTGAAGGATTTACTTTAGGTTTCTCCTTGTAGGAACTTCAGTTATGACCGGTGAGGATTGGGTAGATTATATGATAAGGCATTTGTTAGCTATCTTTCTTCTGAACCACTCTGATTATTGCCTTACTTTCAGTTAAGCCCTTATAAGAGCATTCATTCCGGAGATTAAGAAAATTTAGCAGGACACGCAACATAAGCTTAGTGATCAAATAAGTTTAGAATGCTTTGAGAATTTTGTAGTAATGCCTTACAGGTTTCACTTTCTGAGGTTATCAAATTCTTTTGAACTACGATCGTTGATTCATTTGTTATTCGTTTAGATACCTTTTCGTTCATTTCGAGAATTCGTATATGTATGAATCCGATGTGTTCGACACATTCTGTGATTTCTCTTGCCTCTGCTAAGCATATTAAGGTCCCCTCTGCACTATTAGAATTTACTATACCTAGTTCTATCTCTATGAGAAATCTTCTGATTATCCGTCATGAGTATCGGAATTGTTCAGTACGTTTTAAAGATATTTGAAGATAAGTTTCGTTCTGCTAATCTGTTTCCTTTGGGAATGTCTGATTTGATATTATTCTGAATATGGATTTGTTGACTGAGCATCGAGATGCTAACAACGGTCATATTAGATTTGTCATTTTTGGCGATTTGAGAAACTCAGAATTCTGTACCATGGTTTCCAACCTGGTAAACAATTATGATCACCTTTGCTTTGAAAACTCGTACATTAATCCCTTGCGGTTGTGAAGTTACTTCGTTTGATGAAACTCGCATCGAGAGTTATTCTTTTGTTTGAAATGTTCGCAATGTATTCCTTATTGAACTACCAAGATTACCATCTGAATGTGAAGATGTTTTGATCTGGTTATGAGATTTAGTTTAGTCATGACTCGAGGTAGAATGTGATTGCAATAAAGGCATGTGTATATGATGCAAGTATTATGACGCATGGCCAACGTGATAATAGTTACATCATATAACTTGAACTTATTGAGATCATAGGTTGTCTCGAGCAGTGCCTGAGAACAGTAAGTTATTTGAGTGAGAATTCTGTCCGTATAGAACGACGTGTTGCCTGATTCTGAAAACTCCGTATGGTATGAAATCAGTTGAATGTAAAGAATTGAAGGACCAACTTTTAGGAAGTAGTTTTATCCATCCGAGTGTGTCTCCGTAGTGTACTCCAGTTTTATTCGTGAGGAAAAATGATGATAGTATAAGGTTATGTATTGATTTCTGGAAACTGAATAGTATTACAGTTAGAACCGTTATCCGTTACCTCGAATCGACGATTTGTTTAATCAACTTCTGGGTGTGAATCTTCTCAAGGATTGACTTAAGATCTGATTATTTTCAGTTATGTGTAAGGGAGCGAGAAGTCACTTGAATTGCTTTTCGTATTCGTTATGATCTCTGTGAGTGTTGTGATGCCAATTGTATTGGCTATTGCTCCGACCATTTCTATGGAATCGATGAATCGTGTCTTTCATGAATACTTGAACAAATTGTCACAGTATGACATTTTGGTGTATTCAGAGACGAAGGAGAAACGCGAGGATCATTTTCATATTTGCGTTGAAATTTCTACGTCAGAAGAAGCTCTATGTAATATTCTCGAAGAGTAAATTTTGGTTGGGATGAAGAATGAGAGGAGAATTTTGAGAAGCTAAAAAGAGATTTGTTTCTAATTAAGAAGGAGAATTAGCTATGTCCTTATGCAACACGGGAAGATTTTTGGTTATGCATCAGTAAAGTTAGAACCGTAGGAAGTGAACTATCTGACGCTTGACTTGGGAGTGATTTGTGAGAGGCATGAAGAAGCTAAGGAGCAAGACAATGAAATATGATCTATGTTAGAAGACTTGAAGGAAGCGGTTTTGATTGAAGCACACAGTTCTACTTGCTTTATTCATCTTACTTGTACTATTATGCATAGAGATTTGAAACAAAATTTTGACGGAATGGTATGAAGACGATTGTGACTACCTTGGTGGCGAAGTGTTTAGCGTGTCAACAGGTTAAGATTCAACATCAGCGTACAAGTGATTTTCCTTAGTTTTGGATGTTCGTATGCGGATGTGGGATTAAACTTTTAGGAACTTTGTAACGGGATTTCCGCGCACATTTAGGAAGGACAATACGAATTGAGTTATAGTGGATCGTTTGATTAGGTCAGCTCACTTGGAATATTGGCACAAATTTCTTTAGGCAGAAGATTATTCAAGCTACATGGCGCACTAGCAGTGATCGTGTCAGAGAATCGCGTTTTGCTTCACATTCCCAGAAAGGGTTACAAAAGACTTTGGGAATTTGACTTGGGTTTAGTACTGCTTCTCACCTTCAGACTAATGGACAAATAGAACAAGCTATTCAGACTTTGGAGGATGTGTTGAGGTCAGTGTACCTTGTAAGGGATGAAAAATTTAACAAGTGTTAGGTCTGGTTGTTTTTGCTCACTAAGACAGATGGCATGCAAGTGACAAGGGATTCTTTCAAACCTTTGTATGAACGAAAGAGTAGAGCACCTTTTAGTTGAATTAAGACGGAGAGTTACTTATTGAAGGTCCAGAGTTGATTACAGTGACTAATGGACTAGTTATCATTGTAGAAGGGAAATTTTAAAACTTTAGACCGGGAATTTGTGTGTTCCGTATTATGTTTCTGTAGGTCGATTATATCTCAACAATACCCACGTAAAACAAAGTAAAATACACACTACTACTTGATTAATAAGCTACGATAAGAGAAAAAGAAAATAAGCTAATAAAAGAAGAGAATAAGAGAAGAAGAAAAAGAGATTTGGAAGGAAATTCAATTCATACGATTAACGGACAAAGCTTACGCCACTTACATGAATAACCAACAAAGGAAATGTGCACCCTTGCCTTCTATTTATAGGCAACACATTAGGGCAACATTTCCAATAAACATATTCTAGAAGGATTAAGCTAAGATGGGCGGTCCATGGGCTTCTAATGGACCGCACCATTAAACTAAATATAAAGCCCATAATTAGCAACATTTATCGCAAATGGTCAAGACTTGAAATATTACAAAACGTGTTCCTAACAATCTCCCCCTAAGTCTTGATCATCAATGTTGCCTGACGTCTTCTTTGCTTCTTAGGCTTCCGACGTCTTTATAATCTTTGTTTCTTTGTTCTTGTTCTAAGATGATGTTGTCTCGTTCTGCCAATCTCCAACGTCTTCTCGTCTTCTCCATCAAGCTCATATGTCTTTGACTTGTTTTATGTAACATGTTCTCACTTTTCAATCTTAAACTTGAGAAAGGTTGAGGTGCTTAAACTTTTGATTTACAATATCATATGTTGAACTTTTGTTGTTACTGAGTCTTTGAGAGAACATTTCTTCAAGATATGAACATGATGGAGTCTTGATGGTTGAGCTCCAGATCCTTAGCAGCAGCAGCAGCAGAAGCAGCATCAGCACGAACCAACCGGTACTTACAGGCTCAGACTT
Organism: Artemisia tridentata subsp. tridentata; assembly: GCA_021014915.2. Taxonomy (NCBI): domain Eukaryota; kingdom Viridiplantae; phylum Streptophyta; class Magnoliopsida; order Asterales; family Asteraceae; genus Artemisia; species Artemisia tridentata. The sequence goes on from CP139509.1 coordinate 312,154,563, forward strand.
GAGATTGTCAACAGCATAGTGTGAAGACTTTCTCAAATCCTAACCCAGGCCGTTCTGAACCGGATTCCCCCGAAAGGGATAACACGGACACACCGAAGTGCACCCACGATTCAGTGAGTCGCTGGAGATCACCCCACGACTGTAGACCGTTTGGAGCAAACACTAAGCGTAACCCACAAGGAGTTACCGAAGTGACCTGCTGTCAGAGTTGTTTGATGTTGCTCTGGCAGGATTTCCATTCAATCATTGATAATCACAATTGTGACTTCTCTCATGAATGTTCTTGGCAGATTGCTAAGATCTGCGAAGGACACTTTCCTAATTTACAACTGATGCCCATGATGTAGAACACCAGAGTAATTCTAAGTGTACCTAAGAGATCTTTGATGAATCTCATGGCTCTAGACTCAATTAGTGCACATTTGTTTGGTCGTCGGAGGCGTGGAGCAGATTGCCTCCTTTTCAATATCAACACTCTCGTAATGAGAGGTCGATAGATTATGAAGGGTTCTCCGTGTGAATGAAACAAATGTCTTTTGAGAGACACTTGAGTGGCTTAGAAGGTTTAGTGCAGTGCGTCACTGGGTCCATGACGTCTTTTTTCTTCAATACCGGTGATGCTCATCAACCAGTAGATTATGAATTGAACCCGGTGTCTGCCCTAAGGTTGAACAAATGGAGGGCTATTTCTTTTCACCCTTTTCATTGCTTTTCTTTTTAATTCTTCAACCCCTTCTTTCTCCTTTCATTCATTTTCTCCTTTTTAATATCATACCTAGAACTTTCTAGTTCTAAACTATTGGTATTGTCCTTGGGTAGATCCCTCCGGCTCTGGCAGATCATAGGACGGTTTTCCCTAACCTTAGTCACCTTATAACTCCATGACTATCCTAATGATGCCATAAACCAAACCATTGAAAATCTCTCAAAGTGTCGATAATTGTAAAGACATTTTGTTGACACCTTGAGAGTTTGATGATTTTCAGAAAGACTCCCCCTTAACATGTGCGCATAAGTAATAAATTTGAAATTTGCACATGCCGGAAAGAGTTGGCACTTTTGAATTGATTGACTTTCAATGAACCTGATCGTTGCGAGACACGCTTACATCACCATTTAAACTGGCTTGAAATTATTACCCGTCCATATCAGATTCAAAGATTATCACTCGAAATTGGTACATTCTACTCAGACACGTCCTTTGCGAGACACGCTTACATCACCAGATAAACTGGCTTGAAATTATTACCCGTCCGGGACATGTCCTTTCGACTACTGACTTTTCCTATCGTCAATTCGAGGGTCAATTCTGAGTTTGAGCACAAGAGATTCCAGCAATGAGACACCATATTTTAATCATCTTTTACTTCTCCCCCTCAAAAATAGCATACTCATGATGTTTTTGGAAAAACGTTTATGATTAAAATATGCTATTTTTGAGTTTTAGGGAAGAATTTCAAGAACATTTATATTTCTCTGAACAAAGATTATATTTTCAAATACTCCCCCTTAACAAGGGAATACTTGTCCTTGTGAGCAGAATGTTTGAAAAAACTTTAGAAAACATTCTGGTTTTAATTCTGCTCATAAGTAAGAAGCTTTCGCTCCTTTTTCAGGATTGAGGCACTGAAGCGTATCTCAGGGTCCTTTCTTTAGGGTCCGGGTTGTACACTGTTATGTGTGCACAAGCCGTAATGTTACTAGCCATATGGTAAGAATAATGGAAAAGAATTATGAATAATGAATTCAAATGCTCACATCATCCTCCTTTGCTAAACTTGGTGAATTCTGGATCCGTCCTTTGATATAGTCGGATAGGAAATGGAGGACGACCACCCACATAACTCTCAAGTCTCAGAATCTGATCCCTCCGGTACAACCTTCTTTCAATCTTCAAGATGAACTGCATCACTTGTTTGAGCTCATTATGTGTCCACCTTGTTGACTTCTTCAACTCATGATCTCGAACTCTTAGAACTAACCCATCTCTAACGTTCTTCAGCGTATCGTCACAGAATTTATGAATCTCGTGGAATGGCATGAAATGGTTTGTATGTGTGGCACTTCTGTAGATGAACCCGAAGACTGGGTATTTCTTCATGGTATACTGAGCATCGCGGTTGTTTTCCAAGAACATTATGGGCTCAACGAGATTCAACTTCTGCTGATAACTTTCCACTCCTAACTGAAGATCTTCTACTCGTTCTTTGATAATCGTTCTTCAGATGAAATGGCAGATGGCTGCACTAAAAGCATACTGAAGATCGGTAGAGAGATGTTGCAGTTTTCCTTGTATCTTGATGAGGTATAAGTCTTCAATATCATTGAGACTCAAGTCAGGAAAATCTGCTTCTAAGAACGAGTAGATCTGGTTGTCATGTCGTCTGACGGTGATCGCAGATAGGAAGGTGTAATCATACTTCTTCGAGCCTAAAACACTAATCACTGCCGTGATTCTGAGGTCACTGTAGACTTGTTCATGAGACTTTTGGCTGAGTTTATACTTGTACCAAGTCTTCCTTTTATCATACCAGTGATGGATTCCTAATTCAGCATCACGATCATAGACCACTTGCTGTTTGATGAAGATCTTCTGGTTGATTGCAGCTTCCTCAATGGCAGGATGTTGGTAACTTGCTGCAGGAGTGAAGGTAATTGAAGTTGCATACTTCATTTTGCTTGATGCTCCATGTACGAGTAGTTCAAGATCTTTGTTGAAAAAGAACTGGAAGGGGATTTCTGAAGTTCCATGTGGTTTTCTGATCACGGGTAGTGGCTTAGTCCAGTCTGTGATGTATGAACAGTTTTTGTTGTCACGACCACCTACCCTGAGTATGTCTGGATTCGTCCAGTCAAACTCACTTGACATTGCACGAGCAATGTTTTCAAGGTGATATTCCAGCTCAGCCGCATTTGCAGATTTGTCTTTAAGAAGATTGAAGGCATCATTCTTGATCCTACGAAGTTCTCTCTTTGTCATTTTCTTCACATTTAGAGTATGTTTGATTATGTGTGTAAATGCAAACGTACTGTCTTCAACTTTAGAAGCTTCGTCGTCTTGGATCTGAGCACTGGCAAGTTGATCAAACCATTCATTGCCGTTCACATCTTCATCATCATCAAGCCATGTGACGACAGTTGGTTCCTTAGAAGATTTCTTGCTGCTAGATGGCTTTGATTTAAAAGGTTTAGATTTTGGTGGAGATGGTGGTGGTGATTGTGGTTGATCTTCTTTTGTGTGAAATTCCACATTTTCTTCAAGAATATGCTCAAAATGATGTTCGGTTGCTGTAGGACCAGATTCTGGATTTGGTTGAGGTGGAGATGTAGTTGTGGTTCCTGTAGGCTCAGCAATGTGAATTCCAGATCTGCTACCATTCTTTTGTTTCTTAGTAGTAAGGTCTGGATCTTGTTCATCATCATTATCATCACGTTTCCTCTTGCCCTTCTCTGCTGAAGCCTTGCAAGATTCCATATTTTCTCGAATAGTATTCAAGACAGACAGTTCAGTGTAATTAAGAGAAGATTTTGCAAGCAACTTGGTGTGGAGAGCATCTTGAAGATCTTCAACAGAATATTCCAGAAGATGTTGTTGCTAAATCTTCAAAATTTTGATCTTTTCTTCAAATGTAGTATCAACATATTCTTCAATGATTTTCTGAAGATCAGGAATGTACTTCTTGATGTAATGCTTTGTATTAGATTTCATTTTAGCATCAACATCAGATTCTAGAAACTCATCCATCTTTAGCTTGGTTTGCTGCATCTCTTCCACTTGTTGAGACAAGTTCTTGACTAAGTTTTCCATCTCAGCCATTTTTACACTTGTTTGTTTGTCCTTCTTGACTTGTGCACGCTTCACTGCTTCCTTAAGTTTTCTTGCAGCAGGAGATACAACTTCCACTTTTGTAACCTGGGCAATTCTTTTCACATGCTTACCTTTCAAAGCCTGTTTGATACGATCATAAACTGTTGCTTTTTCTTTTGGTGATGGTGATTTCTTCGGTGATGGGGTAAGAGATGGAATTGGTTCATCAGATTTAGTTGTTGAGTCCTTAGGAGATGAAGGTGGAGGTGTAGGATTCTCGGGAGGTGACCCAGGAGGTGTTTTTGGTGATGAAACAGGTGAGGGTTGAACTGGTGGTGATTCCTGTTGAGGGTTGCTGACAACCATAGCAAGTTCAGTTGGAGGAACTGATGGAGAACGGATGTAGCTATCGGCTTCCAAGTCAGCTTGAGCATCCTCCTTTCGTTTCCTCTCTAATTCCTCTTGTCTTGCCATTGCTTCCTGAAGTTCCTTAGCAGCTTCAGTTGTCTTATTGCCAAGAATTTCCTTTTCATCTTCAGGATTCCAGTCCATATTGTCCTGATAGAGTTGTTCCCCCTTGATTATCATCAAACATGGAATCTTAGATTTCCTTGTCAGTTAAGACTATGTTGCTCTCCTAATCATACTCCTTCTCACCCTGAGCTTGTGCTTCCAAGTCGGGTTGATTAACCGAACTTGGTTGTTGAGGAATGACAGATTTAGCCTTATCGGGTTGAATAACCGTATCAGGCTGAATCGTGGATGTAGCAACTCCTGATCCTCCGGGTTGATTAACCGGATTAGTGTGGATCGAAGCTGCTTCTTGACCGGTGCCTGATCCTCCTGCTCCTTGTTTCATTTCATACTCTCTTTTTTGCTCAACAGCCAATCTAGCCCTTCTTTCTTCATCCTCCTTAGTTGACCTTAAACTCATCTTTTGTGCATTTTCAAAGTTGATCTGATTTTGAAGTTCAACTTCTTCAATAGTCATAACAACAGGAGTCTCCTCTTCTGATTCAAATGATTCAGAGTCAGTATCTTCATCAATAATCCCAGATGGTTCAGATTTTGGTTGGGGTTTACTAGGTACAGTTCTCTTGAGTGATCTTGGATGTGGTTTTCTTGGAAGTGAGGTACTTGATGCACTGCCAGTCTTAGACCTACTTCGATAACGAGTCTTTGTAGATCTTAACCCTTCAACCAAGTTAGAAAGTCCCACTCGACGTTCATGGAATGCCTTATCATATGCAATATATGCTGGAGTTTCTTTGATTTTATCGGTCATTAGAAACTCTGGCAGTCTTGTCCCTTGTTTGTGCGTGCTCCCTTTGGGAAAGTATACTTTGCGGAAAGTTCTATCCATCATGTATGGATGAACCTCTCGATCGGTCGGTCGTCGATCAATGTCTTTATGTAAGTCAAGCAGATAACTTATGAGAACTTTGGTGTATCGGACAAAAGGGATTTGCTTGAAAGCTTTCCGCATCTGAAAGAGTATATCTTCCCAGATAAGAGCTGCAAAGTCAATCTTTTCCTGGTTCACGAACCCCCAGAAGACTTGGAGATGACTTAGTCTTGGGTGCTCATAGCCACTATCTCTACCGGATATTGAACGGGTTATAATGTAGAAGATAGTTCTCCAGGGCTGAGGTATGTATTTAGCGTTGACTTTGGAGATCTTGGTTAATGGTGTGTCTGGTTGAACATCATAACCAATGTCTACAAGGAATTGCATGATTTCAGATTCTGAAGGTGTCGGGTAGAATTGGTTGGAAGTTTCAGGTGCATCTGGAAGGTCTAAAGCTTTGCGGAGATGATAAGGTGTGACTCTGATTCTTTTACGATCCAGTTGGATTGTGAAGTACTCATCATCACTGCTCAGTGTGAAAGTATCCCAGAATTGATGAATGTACAGTTCTGGAATGGTGTCAGAACTGTCAAGAAGGTTTCTGCACTTATGAGCTTTAAGAATCTCCACAGCAATCTGGCAGCTTGGGTCAGAACACTTTATCTTATCAAGCTCCACTCGTGCATTGTTTTTCCCTATTTCCAAAGAATATCCATGTGGAAACACTTCTTCTTTTGTGAGTGGTGGAAGAGGTTGTTGTTGTGGAGCAGCCATTTGATGTAATCTGAAACAACAATCAAGTACAAATATGCAATATACATGATTGTTAGCATATGTTAAAACTAGATACAACACATAGCATCCATTTGCATTTATGATTGATTGTTACATGCTTGATCAAAGAATTTATCAAGAAATTACCAAATTCTATAAAGTTTGATTCATTTTGATAAGTATAAAAGATATACCTAAGGAAAGAAATCAAATTCTATAAAATATCACAATTGCGATAAATATGGCTAATTGCGATAATTATCCAATAACGATAATTAGGCAATAGCGATAATTAGGCAATAGCGATAATTATGCAATAGCGATAATTATGCAATAGCGATAATTAGGCAATAGCGATAATTATCCAATTGCGATAATTTTGGCAATTTCGATAAACTCTCATACAAGAATTTTTGATAACTTTGAAGATGAACAGCCACGTAGATTTTTATCGAAATTCATTATAACTTAGATTTTACAACCACAGATTATCTAAATCAGTTTTAATGACTAGTCCAAACAATCTGGCCAAGTTATAACAACTTTCATCCATAAAATCTCAATGATCAAGCTGCTAGTGTACGATGTTCTTCATAAACCCTTAAACTCAATTAATTCTCTTAATGTGTTTCTGGGTACAATCTAAACATGCAATCATTCAATTAAACACATAACAACAACATCCCAACATTCAAATTACACAATAACACTCATATATGGATTTCCCCAAATTTGTCGCTTAAACCCTAAAACTTAATTCTAACGATTTGATGTTTCTGGGAGTAATTAAGCACACAATCTAGGTTAATAATCTATATCTAAGTATTATCGTACAACATTTCTCAACTAAAACACTTTCATTCAATGATCCCCAATTTTTACGCAAACCCTAGAACTAAAATCCTCAATTTCGATAGTTTTAACCGTTGGATCATGATGAAATTTAAAACCATATGTTATAAAGTTATGTTAAGCACAAAATGACTCACAAAATTTGATGATCGTGAGTAGATTTGCAGATCGAAGGAAGGTCGTTGATGATGGTGTGCGAGGTATTTAATTCGTTAGGTGAAATGGGTCAGAGTAATAACTGCGGTTATTTTCTTGATTTTTTATATCTAATTTTTAACTTTGCAATCTTGACACATATAGTCCCCTAACTTTGACGATTTTGAATGCTAAGTCCTAAACCACCATCATACTAACTCTAAGTCTCACCTTTTATATTTAAGACACAAAACTTTTTCCATCTTGAAATCTTATCACCAAAAACTTTTTGAAGCAACAAATTTCTGAAAGCATGCAAGTACAAGTTTTTTAAAAAAATGGTGTAAAAGATTATGTCTCCCCCTCAACACTTGTTCAAAAAATAATTTGTGACATTTAAAAAAAAAATGAACAATGTGTTGGATAAGGGTTTGTACTTGCATTTTTTTTGGAATATATATTTACGAAGATAGTTTAGATGTTTGACTTGGTTAATTGTTTTTAAGAAACTTTTCCAAATCATTTGGCGTCAAACATCTCATACCAATCCGGTGAACCAGATCCACAAATCTTGCATGAGGCAAGGCTTTTGTGAACAGATCCGCCAATTGGTGTTCAGTTCCCACAAAATATAATTCAACAGTACCCTTTTCCACATGTTCCTTGATGAAATGGTATCGGAGATCAATATGCTTTGATTTGAAATGCTGCACGGTGTTGCATGAGATAGCGATGGCACTCTTGGAATCACAGTACATAGGAATCTTGTTGAATACGTATCCGTAGTCCATCAGTTGTGATCGCATCCAGATGACTTGAGCACAGCAGGCAGACATGGCCACATATTCAGATTCTGTTGATGATAGTGAGGTGCAGTCTTGTTTCTTTGATTGTCAAGAGACGAGCTTGTCACCCAAGAATTGTACTCCCCCTGATGTACTTTTACGTGTGTCTAAGCACCCTGCATGGTCAGCGTCCGAAAATGCAACAAGTTCAAACCCAGAATCCTTTGGATACCAGATCCCCAAATTAATGGTTCCCTTTATGTATCGAAGGATTCTTTTAACGGCTGACAAATGCCGTTCAGTCGGTCTAGACTGATATCGGGAGCAAAGGTATGTGGCAAATACAACATCCGGTCTGCTAGCCGTGAGATACATGATCGAACCAATCATACTACGATACTTCGTAGGATCAATGGGTGTCCCATGTATGTCAGCATCTAGCTTCGGGGATGAGGAGGACATTGGGGTGTTATAGGTGTCACAGCTGGTCATACCATGCTTTTTTAAGATTTCCTGAGCATATTTTGACTGACTTAGAAATATACCACGGGGCGACTGATGAACTTGCAATCCTAGAAAGAATTTAAGTTCACCCATCATAGACATCTCAAAGTTTTGTTTCATCAGTTTAGAAAAAGCGTTTGAATATTTTTTATTGGTTGAACCAAAAATAATATCATCCACATAAATTTGAACAATGAGAATGTCTTCCCCGTGTGTTTGTATAAATAAAGTTGGGTCAACAGTTCCTATGGTAAAATGATTAGCAAGTAGAAATGCAGACAGTTTATCGTACCACGCCCTTGGGGCTTGTTTAAGGCCGTATAGGGCTTTCTTGAGCCGATATACATGGTTAGGATGATCTGGGTCCACGAAGCCTTCTGGTTGTGACACGTACACCTCTTCTCGTAGTTGTCCATTGAGAAATGCCGTCTTCACATCCATCTGATAGACTGTGATGTTCTTGTGGGCTGCGTATGCCAGAAACATTCGAACTGCCTCAATCCGAGCCACTGGAGCAAACGATTCCTCGAAGTCAATACCCTCTTCTTAGCTATACCCTTTTGCTACCAGTCGGGACTTGTTACGAATCACTGTACCATCTGCATCCAGCTTGTTCTTCCAAATCCATTTCAATCCAACAACATAAACTCCATCTGGTCTTTCAACTAATTCCCAAACTTCCAAACGTTTGAATTGTTCCACCTCTTCTTGCATGGATTCAATCCAGTTGTCATATGTAAGGGCTTCTTTGATGTTTTTAGGTTCAGATTGACAGACAGTGAGTGCATACATGCAGTGTTCACTATCTGAGTGAAGTTTTTGTCTTGTGATGACTGGATTGTTGGGATTTCCAATTATATTTACCAAGGGATGATCTCTTGTCCATTTATGAGTGGATGGAAAATGTTGAATGTTGTTTTGGTGATATGACGGGTCCATATTGCTCGAGGAAGATTCCCCAGTTTCTGGAATGGTTGGTGGTGGAGCAAATGGATTGAAAAATGCATTCCCGTCATAATTTGAAGGTGTGGGAACTTGGTTAGAAGTGGGGGAAGAATCTTCAACTTCAGGTGGAGGTGTTTGAACCATGGGTAATGAGGGTTCAGGTTGAGGTGCATTGTTATCAACTACTGTAGTAGTAGTTGCAGATTGATCAGGTGCTTGATTTTGGACATGTTGAGCAGCGGAACTGGTGGAAGCATCTGATGCACGACTAACACAAACTTCATCAAACATTGGTGCAAACAAATCTTCCAGATCTTTCCTGTTAAAGGGTAAGGGTGCAGCCGAAGATTCAGGGAAGTTTAGACGGTTATGTTCGGGTTCTAAGCGGTCTTGCTCAGAAGCCATATCCGTGAGTTCATCAAAATTGGCGTGTATAGTCTCTTGAATTTCCCCGGTCCGACGATTCCAAATTCTATATCCCTTAGAATTCTCACAGTAGCCAACGAATATCCCGATGTCTGCTTTAGCCTTTAATTTACCAAGATCATCTCTATCATTTTTCGGGTAACACAGTGCTCCAAAAACATGAAAGTAGTTGATGTTTGGTTTTCTGCCTTGAATTAGCTCATATGGAGTTTTGTTGTGTCGTCTGTTGATCATGCCGCGGTTCTGGGTGTAACATGCAGTATTAACAGCTTCAGCCCAAAGGTAGTCTGGCAATTGAGCATTGATCAACATTGTTCTAGCTGCTTCCACAAGCGTACGTTTCGTCTTTCAACTACACCATTCTGTTCGGGAGTGCGAGCAATTGAATATTGATGAACAATCCCATGCTTCTCAGTGTATTCCCGAAGGGTTTGATTCTTAAATTCAGTGCCGTTGTCTGTTCGAATAATCCTGACGGTGTTACGGACTTGAACTTGAATCTTCGTGAGAAACGTAATGACCATTGAAGGAACTTGATCTTTTTTCCGAAGAAAGTAGACCCATGTCCATCGTGAGTAGTCATCAACTATTATCAAAATGTAACTTTTCCGTTTATGGTTTGAACCCGCATTGGACCACACAAATCCATATGTAGCAGTTTGATGCGTGGGATTGCGCCCTCGCAGTAGGTTTTACCTCTCAAGGGATCTCAAGAGGCTTGCAATCCCCACCAGGCAGTGTACCTGACTGTTGTAGTATAGTAAAGTGGCAAGTACCGGGGGATTGATCGTTCAACTCAAAGAATAGTGTTCGTTAGGATTGAAATTATTCTAACTAGGTCTAGAGGTGAAGGATGATTCTTTTTGTATTTTTATATTTTATGGAAAACAAGTAAAAATCTCGTGTTTTGGAAGAAGGGGCGGAATTAGTTGCTAATCAACTAACCCAAAAGCTACTAACTAAACTAATATGCAAGAAAAGTAAACTAGGGTTCTACAAGGGAAGTGAAGCATGTCTACCTATGATATGTTACTCCTTGCTAGCTATCCAATTCTACCTATTGAATTGTGACACCTTGTTTTAATTGATGAGTTGTATTCCTTAATACCAATCGTGGGGGTGTGTACGATCTTCCCCAACTCTATAAGCTCCTACTTCACTCCTATGTCGAGCCGGCTAAGAAGCTCCTAACATGGGATCACTAGAATTCGCTTATGCATTAAATACAACCAATTAACCTTAGTACACCTTGGTTCATGCTTCTTAAGACGTTCAAGCACGTTACCATATAGGAGGTTGGCCAGTTTTCTTAAGCCTAACACCGATATCACCCAATCAAAACAAGAAACAATAGGAAGCAAGAATTATAAACTAAACCAACTAGATCTATTGAAGTTGTCACGCCCTAATTGATGGAGATGGACACACACATCAACAAGAAATCAATAAGATCTAATTAGTTATACACAAGTTTCACACAATCATAGGTAAACACTAGGTGATTTAGTAAAACATAATCAATGAAGAACAAGCAACAATAATAATGGAAGACATAATTAAGATAGAATCAACACACCATTACAAGATGTTTATGGAGTGATTAAGACCTTCTAAGTTGCTGGAAAAACACCTACCTAAACCCTAGAATCGGAATTAGGGTTTAGGGCTTACAAAAAGTGAAGTTATGATGTTGTATTTATAGGCAATATTTCTGTCGGCAAGGCTTGACGGCGTCAGCTCGTACACGTGACGGCGTCAACTTCCCATTTTCACCAAATTGTAGATCTTTTCGTCCTCTTCGCGTGGCCTTTTGAATCACCCAAATCCGAGTTCGTATGAAGATTTTATGGCCAAAACAGTGACAGCTACTCCGCGCGTAAGTTGTGATTGTCTTGATCAGCATGTGACGGTTTTACTACGGTTATTTCTTGTGCAAGTTATCATTCTGACGTCGTCACTCAATGGCTTCTGACGTCGTTAGGTTGAGTCCTGACGCCGTCACTTCGCCGCGGTTAGGGTTTCTTGATGGGCTTCTTGACGCCGTCCCCCTTTAATCTTCCAAAATCCTCTCTGGCTTATCAAGGATTGACGGCGTCACACTGGGGCTTGACGCCGTCACAGGTACTATTCCAGCAGATTTAGAGACTTTGTCGTTTTCTTCACTTTTATGCTTCAAAAACGTCCAAAATGCTTCCTTTTCCAAATTTCATCTCCAAAGTACCTAAAATGACAAAAGGAACGATTTAGGGCAATATTTGATCAAATAAATACGATTTAGGGCTTAAATGACCCCCGAAAAGCGGTACACTTTTCTCCTCATCAAATACCCTTACACTTGAGATTTGCTTGTCCTCAAGCAAATGCGCTTTTATTCTAATCAAAATACAAGTTAAGGGTCATTTAACGCTAATATAAAAGTAATTACAACAAATAGTCGTTCCACTTTAATCATAATAAGAACGGAGATTACAAACTAGCACCTCACAAGTAGTGTTTAGATACTCACATCTCTCAGGTGTCATAAAAGTATATCTCATAAATGAAAATGAATAATATCTCTCACTCCCTGTCATAGCAAATAGATTACCGTAGGCTTGGGAAAGGATCAAAAACCTCCTCCACTAGGCGTAAGCACCTAAGATAAACTATCAAAGAGGGCTTTTAAACGGGTTATAACGTTAGGTGTAGGGATATGATAAACACGGATTTGTTGGATAAAGGATATTTTACTGGTGGCGAGTTAAAGATCTTGATTGATTACATGTACAATATGGCGTTGCTAAGCCAAGACTAGACTCGACTTAAGCTAATGAAAGAAATAACAAAAAGATAAAATAAACATAAAATGAAACGGGATGGTAGTCCGTATGTTTTTTCTAATTTTCTTTTTCTAAATTTTTTTTTTAATTTTTCTTGATTTTTTATTTTATTTTATTTTTTTTTTAATTTTTCATACACTCTTGCCCTACCATCCAAAATAATATATCATAGGGGCCTCGGTTCTCCCTTTACACTTGAACTTTTACATAACTTTACAATTAACTATTCTAATGACTCGAATTAAGATAATCGAAACACTTGGAGTACTTTTAAAATATTTAGCACATATGGGGGTAATAATGTTGTTCTTCCCCATTACTCCATTACACTAGTACTTTACCCATGAGTCCCAATCGTCCCAAAACAATATGTACAAGGATATGACTCGACTTAGCAACCATGTAATCAATTAGATAATTAACTTGGGGTTTAAACAAATGTTGTCACAATAATGCACTAAAAATGAGTGCATACAAGGTAGGCTAAGGCGATTTGGGTGTACATTTAAGTGGGGTGTAAACAAATTCTTACTTTAAGTAAAATGCTTAAAGTTAGAAACAAAAAGATAGGCTCTGAGGGGTGTACTAGGGGTATCGTGTACTAAAAATGAGTACAACGCAAAGGGTGTGGGAGAATTACTTGACCAATGTAGCCAATGTAATTATAACAAAAACACAGGTGTAAAACAATGGGTTAATCCTAATGCCTCTTATCATGTAGTAAATCTAACTAAACGAATGTAGTCTCACTTGTGGCCTCGGAATGGTCCTAACACAAGTTCTAGAATCTAAGTGCTACCGGTACACACATCATAACATAAATGCTTTTCCTACCAATTCTAGGGGCGAACCTCACATATTTGGGGGTAAAAATTTTTTTAGTGGTACGGTTTTGTGCTAGTCATATAACTCCTATCCGTGAGACGCTCATTAAGACCAAAGTTTCACTCCTATATGTTGTAAAAAATTTTAAATTTGGCACTAAAATTGCCTTAACAGGTATTTCTCTCAGTTTTATTACACATCTACCATCAAATAAACAAAAATCAAGTGCATTTGTATTCTCTAAGGTATCATCATTTACCCTCCCCTTACACTTAAGCTGAACATTGTCCCCAATGTTCATTCAAAGGATGTAAAAGTAAATAAGGTAAAAGAATGAAAACAAATACTCCCCTGATTCGTTCGATGTGGGTAATCCGGTAACATGGTTAAATCCTCCTCCAAGAAAATGAACGTTGAAAGCTTCCCTTCCGAAATATAAATCATCTTCTTGTCCAATATAACCTGTTAAACCTGAGAAAACAAACACAAAAAACCCAAAGCATCAACCTGAACAAAGAAAACTCACAACTAGATGTAATTCCAGACTTAGAAATAAAAACAAAACGATTAAAGATATAATGCTTGTAGAATGAATATTTGCAGATTTCCTGGAGTTTATAAAACTAAAGATTTAACAAAAACTTTATGACTCCGGTAGAAAAACAAAACTTGCAAAATTTTAGAATTTTACACTTGACGCCGTCAGGTGTTAACTTTGACGCCGTCAGAAATGACCTGCAGAAATTTTATGGTTAGTTTTCGGAAAATTTCTGGAAAAACTTATGCCTCACTTCCTGGAAATCCTGCAAAATATTCATTATGACTCGATACAAGCATTTGACTCTAACAATTACTAGTATGCATGCTCATTTAATATTGTTGTGATTCATGTTCAATCTTGTTCTTGTAAACAAATTTGGATTCCCTTACACTTATCTTTTGCAAAATACCTTTATATGTAGTTAAGACGAAGTTAAAAACAAAATAAAGCATTTTCACAATTTACTTTGAAACATGAGCACAAACAATAACAATTAAACTTGCATACGGAAACAAATAAAATCAAACAAACAAACAAACAAACAAATAAAGCTTGGGTTGCCTCCCAAGAAGCGCTTGTTTTTGTTCGAGTCACGAGCCTGACTCTACCCTTATTTAACGGAAATAGGGGAGGTTTTCCCTACACTTAGGGTTAAGTGCGGGTGGAAGTAGCGATACACACCCTTAGGGTGGAAATATGCCACGTGAGGTGAAGGGGGTGAGTGAATGGCTTCCTTCATCCTAAAACTACCCAGATAATATTGGTTTATGGGTGGGTCGGTTCCTCTTTTGTCTCCTAGATGTAAATCTAAGGATGAAAAGTTGTGTAAAGGTTGAGGTTCCGGCTCATCAACACTAGGAAATTCCCTAGAACTAAGAGTAAGGTCATCACTAAAAGTGTTCAAACCTATATCCTCTAGTTGTGCTTGGTCCAAGGGTTCTACCTCCATCGGGATTCCTAAAGTCTCTTCTACTTCTTCCGGGTAAGTCACGGGCGGTGTGGGTGCCTTAAATGATGGTTGAGTATTTTGTGGGCTTATGTTATATACCTCATCATTCCACGTGTCAAGATCACCTATATCCTCATCAATTGTTTTCTTAGGTAGTGATAATAACAAACCTAGTGCTTCATCCAACTTATGGTTTATTGATACGGCTCTATCCACAATTCCTTGGCAAACTAGGTCGCTTTTCCTATTAGCCTCACTAAAACAAGATCCTAAACATGGAGGTTGTTCATAAGAATCTATCCTAGGTGAAGGCTCATATGATTCATAAGTGTCTCTAAATGAGGTATTTTGAACTTCTTGGTGTTCTAGCCACTCAACCATATTTTGCAATCTTAGAAGTCTAAGTGAAAAGTCCATTTGAAGCAAATTACAAACAAAATCACAAAGAAAAGATAGACTACGAGAAAGCTACAAAAATAGAAAGAAAAATCTCACTTGATAGGAATCTTGTGAGTAGACCTAATAAAAATAAATTTCAACCTAAGCAATAACTACTCCCCGGGCTGCGGCGCCAAAAACTTGATGCGTGGGATTGCGCCCTCGCAGTAGGTTTTACCTCTCAAGGGATCTCAAGAGGCTTGCAATCCCCACCAGGCAGTGTACCTGACCGTTGTAGTATAGTAAAGTGGCAAGTACCGGGGGATTGATCGTTCAACTCAAAGAATAGTGTTCGTTAGGATTGAAATTATTCTAACTAGGTCTAGAGGTGAAGGATGATTCTTTTTGTATTTTTATATTTTATGGAAAGCAAGTAAAAATCTCGTGTTTTGGAAGAAGGGGCGGAATTAGTTGCTAATCAACTAACCCAAAAGCTACTAACTAAACTAATATGCAAGAAAAGTAAACTAGGGTTCTACAAGGGAAGTGAAGCATGTCTACCTATGATATGTTACTCCTTGCTAGCTATCCAATTCTACCTATTGAATTGTGACACCTTGTTTTAATTGACGGGTTGTATTCCTTAATACCAATCGTGGGGGTGTGTACGATCTTCCCCAACTCTATAAGCTCCTACTTCACTCCTATGTCGAGTCGGCTAAGAAGCTCCTAACATGGGATCACTAGAATTCGCTTATGCATTAAATACAACCAATTAACCTTAGTACACCTTGGTTCATGCTTCTTAAGACGTTCAAGCACGTTACCATATAGGAGGTTGGCCAGTTTTCTTAAGCCTAACATCGATATCACCCAATCAAAACAAGAAACAATAGGAAACAAGAATTATAAACTAAACCAACTAGATCTATTGAAGTTGTCACGCCCTAATTGATGGAGATGGACACACACATCAACAAGAAATCAATAAGATCTAATTAGTTATACACAAGTTTCACACAATCATAGGTAAACACTAGGTGATTTAGTAAAACATAATCAATGAAGAACAAGCAACAATAATAATGGAAGACATAATTAAGATAGAATCAACACACCATTACAATATGTTTATGGAGTGATTAAGACCTTCTAAGTTGCTGGAAAAACACCTACCTAAACCCTAGAATCGGACTTAGGGTTTAGGGCTTACAAAAAGTGAAGTTATGATGTTGTATTTATAGGCAATATTTCTGTCGGCAAGGCTTGACGGCGTCAGCTCGTACACGTGACAGCGTCAACTTCCCATTTTCACCAAATTGTAGATCTTTTCGTCCTCTTCGCGTGGCCTTTTGAATCACCCAAATCCGAGTTCGTATGAAGATTTTATGGCCAAAACAGTGACAGCTACTCCGCGCATAAGTTGTGATTGTCTTGATCAGCATGTGACGGTTTTACTACGGTTATTTCTTGTGCAAGTTGTCATTCTGACGTCGTCACTCAATGGCTTCTGACGTCGTCAGGTTGAGTCCTGACGCCGTCACTTCGCCGCGGTTAGGGTTTCTTGATGGCCTTCTTGACGCCGTCCCCCTTTAATCTTCCAAAATCCTCTCTGGCTTATCAAGGATTGACGGCGTCACACTGGGGCTTGACGCCATCACAGGTACTATTCCAGCAGATTTAGAGACTTTGTCGTTTTCTTCACTTTTATGCTCCAAAAACGTCCAAAATGCTTCCTTTTCCAAATTTCATCTCCAAAGTACCTAAAATGACAAAAGAAACGATTTAGGGCAATATTTGATCAAAATAAATACGATTTAGGGCTTAAATAACCCCCGAAAAGCGGTACACTTTTCGCCTCATCACAGTTGGAGGACATGATCTGTGTTGTGTTCTGTTTTGGGAGGAAAGTGAGCACGGTGACTTTTCCCTTGTTCACATGCAGAACACAAATGATCTTTTGCATATCTGAATTTGGGTAATCCGTCAACCAATTTATTCCTTGCAAGGTCAGTCATGGTTTTGAAATTGAGATGAGATAATCTTTTATGCCATAACCAAGCCTTTGTGGGATTAGCCTTGGAGAGTAAACAGAAAGGAGATGAAGCTGTCATGCCTTCAAAGGATATGGTGTATAGACTGGTTCCCCGTTTTCCTTTCATCAAATCATTTCCTTGAAGATCACGAATGAAGCAAGTCTTCTCCCTAAATGCTACTTCTAAGTCTCCGTCACAGAATTGTCCCACTGAGAATAAATTGTGACCAAGGCCTTCAACATAGTATACACGACTGATCTCGATGTTCCCATTAACATAATCTCCATAGCCCATTATTGCTGCGAAGTGATCATTCCTGAACCTGACCGTTCCGATGAACTTTGCGATAAAGTTTGTGAGAAGCTTGAGGTTGCCGGTCATGTATCGGGAGCACCCGCTATCAACAATCCAGAGGACAATTTGTATCACCTGCATCATAAATATTGGAAACAGGTGGAGAATTGGTAACGGTTGGACCCATTGGGTTAGTAACACAAGATTTAATTATCTTAGGAACCCATTTAAAGCTTGCAGTGTTTTGTAACCAACATTGCCATGTCCAACTGGTCTCAGCCTTTTTCCTAATGAATGCACTAGGTGATTTGGTTGTCTTAGGTTTGGCTATGGGTGTTTCAATGGTTTGCTCAGAAACAACTAGTGGTGGTTTCCCTAAAATGGACTTGGCAACAGTTTTGAGCCTAGAGGAAGAGCCACTAGTTCGTTTCTTTTTTCGTTTCAACAGAGTTTTAGCAATGCAGTTTTGATGATCACCAGATAATATACTAGCACGACAAACAATACAACTAGCATCAATCATAACATCAACATTATCATTCATAGATTCAACATCGGTTACATCATTCCTAGAATTGGACTTAGATAAGGTCGATTCTATTCCTGACATTACATTTGTGTTATTCAAACTACTTGTTTTAACTTCTGAAGACTTAGATGATCCATTCCTAGACTTCCTGACTCTACGCTTCTGTTGTTTCTTGGGAGTCTTGGAACTGCTAGCCTTAGTGATAGTATCTAGTCCTGTGGAAGTAGAAGTGTTTGCATTAGTGGTTGAGTCTGATGCTTGGGGAATTGCATTGTCTACTACATACATCCCTGGGGCAATCTTATGAACATTTGTTTTGACTTTGTCTAAAACTCGGAGTTTCTTCTTCAGATCAACAATGATGTGTTGGAATTCTTGATTTTGTGAATCTAATTTTCTGTTGAGGCGGACTGTGTCATTTCTGTTTTGAAGAATTTCATCCAGTTCCTTTTCATTTTTAAACAGTTTAAGTCTTAAGAAAGCCTTTGTTTCCTTATTATTTTCAGGAACATGACTGTTTTGAAATGATAAAGATCCTATGAGATTTTGAAATTTTAGTTCAAATTCAGCACTTTGATTTTGACACCAATCAAGCCTTTTTTGAAGATTAAAAACTTTGTTTTCCACATCATTGTTAATTTGTCGAAGATCCTCATTCTCTTTGACCAAATTTTCTATCTCTATTTGCAACATCTCAACATTTACAGCATGATCATTCACAAGTAATTCATTGCATGACTCATAAAGCGAATTCATAATCACAGAAACAACGTCATAACACAGAACTTTTTCCAAGAGTCGATCATTTTTGTTTTTCAAAGTTTTCTTTTGATGTTTTTGTCTTTGAAGTTTGTCTTCCTGTTCTTTGAAAATGCCCTTCATAGATGCAACTTCCGTGAATAATTCTTGTTCCCATTGTGTTGCACATTTCTTTAGATGTTTGACATGAGGCAGAATTTTCTTTTGAAGAATATCTCGATTTTCTTTCGCGACTGGGGAAAGAAAAGTAGAGACTTCGATTTGAGAATTAAACTCAATTTCATTTTCTAAAAGAAATATGTCTTCCATAATTGTATCAAAATATCGAAATAATTTACTTTCTGGTAATTTTGGATCAACATCATCCTTAGTCAAAGAATCCTTGATTTGTGCAACATTTTTGGAAACAGGAAGTATTGTAGGAGAAGCATGTATGTTTGTGTTAACAAACGTTTGTTCTGTTTCGTCCTTTGAGGGGACAAATTTGATTTGACGTCTTGCATTATAATCATGATGAATTCTGGAAAAATCTTTGTCAGTTTTTGGTCGACTCTCAAGTTCTTTTTGACATTCAAGAATTTCAAGTTCTTCATCATTACCAAGCACAACAACTCTTTGAAAGGTATCATCAAGTAATAATTCTGCATTGTATAACTTGGGATTTTTGTTGAGTGCTTTTGAAAGAAAACGTGGTTGGTCATTGCCAATAGCAAATCCAACTCCTTTCGGAACTGGTTTTACCGATAGCCTTTGAATTTGAGTTATGGATTCACCATTTTTGTATACAATGGTTTGAAACTCTTTAAGTTTGGATTCCAAAGTGACAATTTCTTCAAGATATGAGTCGACGCGTTTACTTGAGGCTTGCGTTTCTTCAAGAAGATTATTTTGAGATGTTGAAAGCTCAGATTGAGTTTTTAACAACTCAGAATTTAAAGAATTAATTTGTTTTTTGAATTCAAATTGATCCTTTTCTTTTTGAGAGAGAAGCTCGGCCTTAGAAACGGTTAGCTCACGAACTTGATTTTCTAAATTTTGAACTTTGACGTACTCTTTTTGGAAAGCAATCTCAAAACCTTTTTCACGCTTTTCTTGTTTTGATATCCTGAAAGTTGTAGTTTATAGCACTCATTGTCCTTCGTTAACAATGCAATTTTTTCTTTCAGATTTTGATTGATTTCATTGCATTTTTCAATTTGTGATTGGGTGGTCATTAACAAGGCCTGAAGCTCTGAATCTTGATCAGGCAAAGGATCATTTTGTTCAAGATGATCATAATTTTCATCGTCAATAATATCATCAAATGAAACGACGGTTTTATCATCATCAAATGATACAACAGTGTTTATTTGATCATCTGATGAAGATGAGAATGATGAATCATGTTGAACAGAATTGTCATTTGTAGATAAAGATGCAGAAGGTGAAGCAATTTCATGTATAAGACATTGTGGATTAGGTAACTGAGATAGACCATCGGTGTCATAAACCGGGCCTGTCTCGGACATGTTCATCTCCTGCATATTTGCCATGAGCATTACTGCAACATTTGCTTCAAGATCTTCCATCTCATCATCAGATGCAGCATTGGCCATGAAGCTTTGCTCATTATGTGTCAACATCCCTGCTGCTTTTTCATCCTTGAGAGCCATCAGAAGAGCTTCCTTGTGATATGCACTGCCCATAGTACGAGGCTTTGGACACGCATTTACCATGTGACCATTCCCACCACAGTTGTAACATGTGATTGAAGTATTTGCAATGCCTTTCTGTGCATTCCCAGCCATCTGATTTCTACTCTGAGTAGTACCCACACTGTTCTTGTTACCCCCTGCAGAATTAAACCTGTTCCCTCCTGACTGAAACCTCTGAGACCCATAGTTTCCACTGTTTCCTGAACCATATCTGCTTGAAGACCGATTCCGAATTTCCACTCTGCCATCATGAATAACAGCTTGATTCCTAGTGTTGGAAGATGAACGAAGACGATTGTTGGATTTGGTGAACTTGCCAAATTCCTTAGCAATTAATCCAAATGCTTCATTAAGAGAGTTGAATGCATCCTCCTCTTCATCATAATCAGTGTTTGAGTACAACATGGAATCTGAGTTGTTATATGGAACCATTTGGTTGTCAGAGTATTGTGATGGTGCTTCATATGGGATGATTTGGTTAGAAGGTTGTGGATGAAAAATTGGTTGGAAAGATGTTTGACTAAATTCCTGGTTTGGTAGTGGAAAGTTGGATTGAGCAATAAGAGCAAGTGAGTTAGGTGTTGGTGCTGGTATGAAACCGCCTCGTGCTGCAACTTCCTTATCTACCTCAGATTGATGTTGTTTGAGAAAGTCATACATTAGTCCATACTTGACTTCACCAATCTTCTTAGTTTGCCTGACAAATGTTGCATATTTCTGCCATTCTGGTCCAAGGCAACCCAAAATTTTGAATTGATAGCAATCTTAGGTAACTTGATGTCATGACGATCGAGGTCATTTACAACATTTGTGAAACGGTGGTAGTATGATTCAATTGTCTCCCCTGGTTCCATGATGAAATTATTGTATTCCATGTAAAGCTTTGACTCAAGGTCTTCTTGATTTAACTCAGTCCCTTCCATTAGAAGATGCACATGTTCCCACATGTCTTTGGCAGTCTTTTGAGCATCAATACTTCGATAAATGGGATTGGGAATTCCCTGAAGTATGTAAGACATTGCCAATTGATTTGCCTCTTGTTGCAATGTTTGTTCAGTTGTATAGTTAGCGACAGCAATGGGAGTTGATGTTTCATCTCTTTCTGTAGTTCCTGGAACAACAGTTACTGGAATTGGAAAGGGTCCTTCTTCAATGGCTTGCTTAAGATATTTCCCATGGGGTTTTCGAAGTTCAATGAATCTGAGGAATCTACTAGCCCATTGCACATAGTTACCAGGTGTTAGCATAGGTAGAGTGTCCTGATTCCCAGCTTCATGTCGGGATTGCTGACTGCTGATTGCTTCACACATCTTGTTAAACCAATGTGGTTCTCTGGATTAGGATGGATTGTTCAGCATTTGATTCTGTTGCATGATTTGTTGTGGGGATACTTGTGGTGGAGAGAGAAATTGATGCTGTTGCACGAATGCTTGTTGTTGTTGATACTGAGGATGAAATTGCTGTTGTTGAGGATATTGCTGTAGCTGATAGTAGTAATTGAAGTGAGGTGGTTGAGACATGTTTGGATCTTGAAGATAATTAAGATTTGTGTGATGAGTTATGTTTAAGTTGGTTTTGGTTAACTGAAGATTTTTGTCCAATTGCGATAATCACTGTTCACCCAATTGCGATAAGTACTGTTCACCCAATTGCGATAAACTCCAAATAGCGATAAGGAAAATAGAAATTGCGATAAAACTTAGAATTGCGATAAAAATGACAATTTGAATAAGTTATCTTAAATTGCGATAGAAAAGGCAATTTGCGATAATTTATCAGAATTTCGATATTTTATGGCAATTTCGATAATTTTATCTAAATTCCAATTTCGATAATTCTCAACTCTCCTACAAGAGATGAGAAGCAACCAAGTCGAAGTATTTTCACTTTCTCCTACAAGGAAGTAAAATACTGAGTCCCAATGCCGATAACTGAAGAACTGCCAATTGCGATGAAACCCTAACTTGTCGCTATTCGAATTGCGATAAACCCTAACTTGTCGCTATTCACCCAAAAGCCAAAGTGCACTTTTCACCAACTTTTCCAATACGCGATTTTTCCGGATTTCCCTAAAACGTCTAGAAAGCCAATAACAAATCGATTGTTTTTGATTGATAACGATGAAAAACCACAAAGTATGATGAAATTTAAGATTAACAACATTGTAACTGGAAATTTGATGAGATTAGTAAAGCTTTTTGACGAGATGATGAATACGTTCCAACTAAAAGAGTTTAACGATGAAACAAAACACAAAAACCTTACTGAAGCGTGAAAACCAACCTAAATACGATTAGATCTACTCAAACACAATCCTAACTATCCCTTTGGCGAATGATACCACTTGTAGGTCGATTATATCTCAACAATACCCACGTAAAACAAAGTAAAATACACACTACTACTTGATTAATAAGCTACGATAAGAGAAAAAGAAAATAAGCTAATAAGAGAAGAGAATAAGAGAAGAAGAAGAGGAGATTTGGAAGGAAATTCAATTCATACGATTAATGGACAAAGCTTACGCCACTTACATGAATAACCAACAAAGGAAATGTGCACCCTTGCCTTCTATTTATAGGCAACACATTAGGGCAACATTTCCAATAAACATATTCTAGAAGGATTAAGCTAAGATGGGCGGTCCATGGGCTTCTAATGGACCGCACCATTAAACTAAATATAAAGCCCATAATTAGCAACATTTATCGCAAATGGTCAAGACTTGAAATATTACAAAACGTGTTCCTAACAGTTTCGTACAGAAGAGTTAGACGTTTTGGCATATAAGGAAGATTTAGTTCGCGCTATGTTAGACCTTAGATTCATTCTTCTCCGTACGATTATTCGACCTATTCCGTTATGCATTTCGATACGTTGTGATATTCCGATATGTGCTTAGTTGATCGTCAGTACGACTATACTACTCACCTCTTCATGAAACTTTTGATACGTTTGATGATTCGATATGTGCCTTTCGGATTATTAGCAAGTTCCTTAGTCCGTTCAGAATCTTAGATAGATTCGTGAAGTTCCTACCGTTTAGCATCACCTCCGTATTGTTCCCTATTCATGTACCTTTTTGAGAGATTTCAAATAGCATCCGTTACGTGTTTGTTTCATATTAGTTGGATCAGATGTGCTATGATTTGCGTTCTGATGGAGAACCCGGGGCTATCCTAGTTTGTCTAGCTCGAGTCATGAGAATTTTTTTTCCATTCGTTAAAGTCATAGGACGAACCTCTCCGAGCGTGAGGCTAATTATTGTCATTTCATTCGTGATTTAGAGGGGAAGAATTATAACGACATGAAAATCCGAATAACATTTGAACTCTTAATACAAGTGTAACCTAAAGTCTTTGAACTATTGACTAAGTTAAAAACCTATGTTATGATTTAATAAGTACAAGTGTGGAATCTATAATCTAAGACTACGAAATAAAATCGACACAACTCTTATATATTTTTGTATATCACACGTTTAATAGTTCTATTTGAGGCCCGATCCTTATTAAAAATTTGTACACAACTTATCACACATTAAAAAGTTATACTAGACCCATTCCCAGTTTTGTAAACAATATATACCATTCGAATATTTGAGGAAATAATATAAACATCATTTGAAAGATTTTAAGAAGATTTAGTCGTCTATATTTCCCAAAAATTCGGCCTGAATTGCAGTCTCTTAGCCATTCATTTCACCCGATCAACCACATATCATTCGGATCTGTTCTCTCCAAAAAAAAATAAAAAATACCAAACATAAAACCCTAAAAAGTTATCACATACGACTGATCCTTTTTGCTCCAAGAAGAAGATTTGAAGGTGGTGGTTTAGCTTGGTGATCGACTTGGTGTTTAGCAAAATAAGGTGGTGATCAACTTCTTGGTGCCCAAGCTTTGTGGTGATCGTATGTGGTGAAGTTGGTTCGAAAGGTTTAAGACTTGGATGGTTTGTGATTTGATTCGTGGGGTTGCCTTTGGTTCTTGTGGTCTCGTTGTTTCTGCCTAGAGGTATCATCACCTCCTTTTTGTTCCTCATTCATACGAATTACACATGATTCTTAAATCAAAAGTAAAATGTGTAATACGCTTTAATGATAGCTACTAAATCTGGAAAAACATTAAACACTTATTAACGAGTAGGTTAGGGTTTTATACTTGTGATTTTATGTGGGTATCGTACAACTTGTATCGTGTGTATAATCTGGTGTGAGTGTGGAATTCATGTATGCGTTTGTATGTGTTTATGTCTCGATACTAGTGTGATTCTTGGTGTTTTGATCTGGTCTAAGACTCACCTATAATTATTTGTGAATCAGATTTAAAAAGACTAAAACTTGGGATGTGTATGTGATTCGTATATTGGTGTGTCTCGTTAAAAATCATGGTGTGTAGTTGTGTCTATATAAGGACTTTTGTACAGGTCTTGAGGTCTGGTGGTAACCAATTTCATGCCTCGTTATATCACATAAAATTATGCAGCCTACGCCCTTTTTAATCTGTTTGTGTCGAGTATATTGGGGACTGTATTGGTGCCTTGGTTCCAGCCCTAAGTCAACGTATATCACAACATATGCAAACCCTAATATCGACTTTAAATGCACATTTAATAAGGCGTATAAAATCAGAGACCCTAGGTGGAAATATTAATGAGAGAATTATAAGGTCTTGTATGATTTTATGTGTGGTATAAGTACATGTTTTGGCTCGTTAAATCCTTGGGGTTATGGGACAGTTTTGTGTGTCGAATTAACAGTCTAATCTGATGTTAATATGATATGTAAAACATGTCTTGTAAAATATAAAGGTCTCGTGTGCATTTTTATAAGTAAAACATGTTAAATGATGGCTTAAAACGGGTTTCTGAACTAGACAGCTTCATAAGACGAATTTGTATGCATTATGGCTTGAGTTCATGAGTGATTTATTCTATATTTTTGCATGTAAACCTAGTTTAAGGTCTTAAATATGTTCTCCAATTGGGTTGAAGTGATTTGGAGTTGATTTGGTTATGTTTTTGATTTTATGGGATTAGGTGTCGAATCTGAATTTTAAGAGTCTGAAATCAGTCGACTTACATGATTTTTCATTTCTAAACTATAAGTAATTAAGCCATAGGATTATGCAGGAAGTTAATTTTCTATGTGTAGTAATTTCATGAATTTTTGTGGATTTTTCCAAAGTGTTTAAATATGTCTTTTAAATGCATAATTTCTGGGTACACCAGCAGGTCCATATTCTGGGTAGTCTGTCTTTGTGAATTTTTAAGACATGGTTATACTATTTGATAAATTCTAGAAAAATTCACGTATGTTTATATGATATATAAGTATCTTGGTAAATTATTTTAGCCTCTCATTAGGTCCTTAAGTGTGCTTTAAAAATTCATAAAGATGGGGGCATATTGTGCTAAAATCAGTTATTTGAGGAACATGTGTGTATTATATCATTTAAGACTAATTAATGTGTATAAACCCTAAAATGCATTTATGATGATATAATTAGACTTATATCAATCTAAATTCAGTAATGAAACCCTAAGTTGATTAATTGTGAATTGTAAACCGAAGTTACTAAATATGAAAGGTTACTAAATATGGAAATTTGCTATAAATAGCAGGAAAACCTAATATGACAATCTGAACAACAATAAGTATTGAATCAGTAATAACTTATGAAATGGTTCTTAAATAATCAGACGATCATTAATTCGTGTAGATTCACTGAAGAAGGAGTAATTTCTGATCCTTGTGTTTTCTGATATGGTTTCTTTTGCGGTTTAAGGTACAGATATTCTATCCCTTCTCAGTAGGGATTTTGTATGACTTCTCAATCCTTGACTTTGACTCATTTACATTTGATATGACTCTTTTGATATGATTCCGTTTAATATGATTCGCTGTGATATGATCATCTGATTTGATATTCGTTTAGCTATTCGTTTGCCATGATATTCGCTTGATATCCTTTGCTTTGATATGATTCCGTTCTGTTGATATGTTCTGTTTGGATATGATATGATGACTTGATATGATATGATATTGTGAAAACGTAGGGGGGGGGGGTGAATACGTTTACCGTTTTAAATTCTTAAAACTTGTTGTATCAAATTTCCGTCTAAGCTTGTTCTAATATGAAAGATGTTAAGTGTAGTTTATGATCAGTATACACTTAACCAAGTTGTCACATATGTATGATCAACAAATCACAACACAAGCAAACATATATAATGCAAACATAAAGTAAAGCGATAAGTAAAAGAAAGCGCAAACCGAACACGATGATTTATAGTGGTTCGGTCATCGAGCTCCTCTCCGCCCTACTCCACTCCCTGAGTACCCAAATCGAGAGTTACTTCACTAGATCAACAAGCTCCCTTCTCGGCGGAGAAAACCTTACACACGTCGCTTACACTTTTTTCGGTACAAAGCTAAATACCGGGTTCTAGTTCGAGGTAGAACCAACCTAAAGTCGCCTATACAATTACCGACACTAAGCTAGATGTCGAGTTCTTTACCAAGGGTACAACCACTCCCTACGTCGCTTAACCTTTTTCCGGTACTAAGCTAGATACCGAGTTCTTTACACGGGTACAACCACTCCCGTTATGTTTTATGTCCCAACATAGCAACCTTGTGTTTTATGGCACAAACACATAAACCACCTAATCTAATATGAATGGATTACAATGATGATCCATGACATAAATGGGTCATGGATATGAATGGCTAATCTAAATGAACTTTCATTGATAGGAAGCCTTCAATGTATGAAGATCACAAGCTCCCTAAATTTGTTGTGATGGATCTTCATGTATGCAAGTGAGATCTACATGAGCTTCTCAAATGAGAAATCTTCTTGGTGGATTAGGAAGTATGCTATGGATGATGTCTCATGATCTTGAGCTTGCTTCACAGGATCACTAACAATGTATGCTTACAACATAATGAAAGTTAGTAACATTATGATCATTATGTTAAGGGTGATTAATGTATGGATCTACATGGTTTTCTACTGATCTAAGTGTGTGAAAAGAGTAAAGGAAATGTGTGTTCTAATAGCTTAAAACTATGGGCAAACAATGAGCTTCTATTTATAGGCAAACTGAATGAACAAGTGACGGATCCGGCGGATCCCATAAATTGGATCCGCCAGTGTATGGCTTTGGATCCGTCGGTGCAGGCCAGCTAATAGATTTCCAAATCTTGCACAATCTTTCCATATCTTTGTCAAGTTACATCAAGATCTTTCAAAGTCAACTTAGTAGCTTGAAGATCTATACAAGATATTACCTAAATCTTTCCATATCTACCAAAGTCAACTTTGTTACTTAAGAATCTTTCCAAAATATATTTCAAATCTTCCTAAGATTTTCTAATGAGGTATGCCATGATGTCATGTATATATTTCCATTTTAAGATTTAAAATGTAAATAATGTAAATGTATATATGTATGTATCCTAGTGATCATGTAACATGTATATGCTAGCTTAACTAATATATGTTCAATATGTATCATGTTAGTTTGACACCTAAAGTGTACTTATCCTATTAAACTTAGGAAACATGATAATGAGGTTCTAAGTAGAATGATTAACCTTTTAATATACTTAATGACCTAGCCGTATTTTAAGGTTTGATCATAATGCCACATAACAAACATGTACGAACCTGTGTTGTATCATACGAAGACTTGAGAAGTCGAGAGGTGTTGAATGTATGTTGAGACAATATAAGATTACAAGTAACTTGTACATTTTACGTTATGTATCAAGTTACATGTTTGTCATCAATCAAAACAAACGAGACTGCTTATACTAACAATCTCCCCAACGAGACTGTTTGCACTAACAATCTCCCCCTTTTTGATGATGACAAAATATGTAAACGTGATAGAAAGTAAAATGTAAAAAGTTACTTGTGCCCGTACTACCTTTAATATTACCTTCTCCGTTTACACCTTTCTCCACTCTTCTAGCCTATTACTTTCTCCGTTTACACCTTTCTCCCCCTTTTGTCGAAGCAAAAAGGGTGTGTCCTTGGAGTTAACTTCATTTCTCCCCGAAATGGAGAGCTTAATATTACCTTCTCCGTTTACACCTTTCTCCACTCTTCTAGCCTATTACTTTCTCCGTTTACACCTTTCTCCCCCTTTTGTCGAAGCAAAAAGGGTGTGTCCTTGGAGTTAACTTCATTTCTCCCAGAAATGGAGAGCTTAATATTACCTTCTCCGTTTACACCTTTCTCCACTCTTCTAGCCTATTACTTTCTCCGTTTACACCTTTCTCCCCCTTTTGTCGAAGCAAAAAGGGTGTGTCCTTGGAGTTAACTTCATTTCTCCCCGGAATGGCATGCTTGAATCATCCCTAGTGAAGTTAAATAGACTACTCCAATCTTCTATGGTTGTTGCGTCCCCTAGGTTTTTAGCGGATCCATGGATCAAACTAGACTCTTAAACTACATCAAGGTTAGTGATGTGCAACATAAAAAGAATATATATGAAAAATGCATGATGAATGAAATGCATATAGCCAACGATACATGTGGGTAAGCAATGTTGGACTATGTTGACCTATCTCCTCCTTTTTGTCGAAACAAAAAGAAGATATGCGTAGCGGAATGCGATTATGAGAAATTTAAAGCTCCCCCTTGATTTATGCTCCCCCTAATTAGAGTAACAAGGATATGATGTATGAACCTACAAAATTAATTGTTAGAATATGATATGCTCCCCCTTGATGTATACTCCTCATTGCTAGAGTACCAACGTATACAATTCAAGAGTATGATATGATGCATGATCCTACAAAACAAATAGTTAGACTATGATATGCTCCCCCTTGATGTATACTCCTCATTGCTAGAGTACCAACGTATACGGTTCAAGGATGAGAAATGCCAAAAATGATGAGTTAGTATATGATATACTCCCCTTCGATCTATACTCCCCGTTGCTAGGGTACCGACGTATATGATCCAAGGATGAAGAATCCTACAAAATAAAGGTTAGTATAAAACAATATTTGTCCAAGGACAAGTATGTGATATACACCAATGCGTATATATGATGCATCCTAAAAAATGCTTGACGAAAACTCCCCCTTGCTCTAGGGCGTCAAGATGAACCTATAAAAGAAGAAAAATAATTGATGCAAACTTTATCCTATGATGAGTAAGCTATATACGATCGAGCATATATGATGATGAACCTACAATGAAATGGTTAGTGCAATATATTTTATCTCAAGGAAAAATATTATGCAACATATCAATAATCTAATCACAAACAACTTTCCAATTGTGATTGTCTAATCAAAAAAATGATGCAGCATACCGATTGTGATATCAATCGTGATTATCTAGTAACCCATGTTACAAAGAGTGTAATCTTCTAATAAGAATTACAAGAGTATATTCCTACAAAACAGTGCCTATGATGAGGATATGAGTGATCCTAGTGTTGGTGTTAGTTTACTAGTGATAACTTGATAACAAAAGATTGATGCAAGCAAGTTTTTCGCTAATCCATGGGGATGATGATTAGTGAAAGAGGTGATGGAATGTGGTGGTTATAATGAATGCAATGAATTCAGAAACTCTAATGTATAGCAAATGCTATAAGAGTAATAAAGACGGTTAAGGTTATGATATTATCATCTACCAAAGATGATAAATGCTCAAATGAAGGAAGTGAATACAATGATCACTTAGGAATAGAGATTCCATATACCTATATGAAAATGAAAATGACATCATATGATGAGAGTGTTGATTGGACCAACGTGTTGAGAGTGATGGTTCTGTTTGCACTGACAATGACGTGCTTGATAAGTATCAAAAAAATGAAAAGGATGAGATCCTATGGTGGTGTTCCTAGACAATGAAGGAGTTCTGGATAATGAAGTAAATCCTAGACTCGGTTGTGAGAGGGTTGTCTGTTTTAAAAGGTTGAAAACTGAGCCTAGTACCCGCGGATTGGGCGGAACCAAACTTTTGGTTCCGTCCGTCTTATCCAAGGGTTCCGTGAGACCAGAATAGGTTTGGTCATGTTTTGTCGTTTTTGATCAAACGAAGGTTCATGCTAAGGTCTATTTATTTATAACTACTGATTTGGTTTCACTAATCCTAGTCAAAGTCTAAAGAGACTTAATGGTTCACGTTTAAGAGGTTTGTCAAACACATGATGTGTTTTTCACTTGACGAGGTATTGGTACAAGACTGTGATGTTGGGTTAAGGGGGTTTGATACACTTGTGATTGTGTGAACTGATTTCAAATGAATGGTGTGAACCTACATGTCGGTATTTGAGGATCTAAGAGATATGTGTACTGTATTGACTTACGAATGACAATGTAAGCAATGAGCTTAGCAATGTTTTTGCGGATGTTGTTTAGCATACTAAGAACTTCATCCTCGAAGTTATGTAGCTCTTCTCTATCAATGCAAGATGATCGCACGATGAGGCATGTGGTTTCCTCATGGAAGGTGTATTGTTATAACTAAATGATGATGGAGATGTTGTTAGGAAAGCAGAAGCAACAATATGATTTGGAGTGAGGTATGTTGAAAGATATCCAAACACAAATTTCAAACCTCTAAAACTTAATCCTATTATCTTTTAAAGCTATATGCAAGAAAATGAATCCCATAAATATATTACTAATCTAAGTAGCAATAATGAGACAACAATTATGCAAGATGAGCATAACAAAGAGAAATAACAAATAGTTTGTTATCAACCTACAATACAAAAGTCTTAATGACAAAAAATGTGAATATCATAAGACAACATCTTATGAAACAAATAATCTACTACTAGACACAAAGTTACCACATAGCATCAAGACAAATAATCATAGCATGACATTGTTTAAGATACTACATTGTGAAATTGTTTTGAAGTTAGACTTAGTCACTTAAGCACACTTACCCATTAACACAATAATCTTTGTGTAAAATAGAATGACTTCTAAATGTTCATCATACCAAAAAGCACTTAGACATATTGGTGCACACATGGCAAACAAATAGTGTGACATTGTCACAAAAGTAATGAAACGATAGGTTCATGCAAACAATTCTGCCATTTTAGAAGCGTGCATCATTTAGACTATCCTACGAAAGAAACTCAATGAATGTCAACTAGAGACAAAAGCTATCTAACACCATGTATTAAAAATGACATATAGTGAGTTAATAAGTAATACGTTAATCTTACAAAATAGCATATAATGAAAGAATGAACATATCATACAAATCATGTTAACATGAAGCATATAAACATGTAGACAAAACCTTTCCAAGGTTTACACATTTGACTATGATAACGTCAAGATACTAAATCATATCAACCAATCAACATGTAATCAACACATGTATGTGTAATGCAAGTAATTTTAAAGAAAAATCACATCCACTACTTGTTTGATTAATATTCCTAAGACAAGATAAACTATCATCTTTTAATACTTACTTTAGGAAAATATAGGAATAAAGATTTTTTAAGTTGGAGAATGAATATGAGACTATTACTAGCGGTGCTCAATTAAGGCTAAACACGACCATTTTTACGGGTGATTCCACATACCCAACTTCTCTGCTGGAAGCAATTTAACCGTTAGGTTAAATTGAGTTTCTAGTGCAATAAATTCTCCAGTAGTCATTCTCATGTCTGAAAGATAGGAATTCCTAATTTTGCTTATCGAAGTATAAAAGAAGATAATTCACCAATACATGACTTAATGAGACTCAACTATTTCTATTAAAACTAAGGTGATGAAGATGTCATGTTATACACGAGAATTTGACAACTATGTGTCAACAGATTTTAATCTTTGTGTCTGGAATCTAAGGTTGAGTTGATTCAATGTACATTTGATTTGGTATGAGTGTTGGACAAAGGGCTTTTTGAGCAATGCACTCAATGGTATGGATTATGGTGTTGTAGGGGTTTGTTGTACTAAGGATGTTGAAGACAACAAGAATGGAGACTAATTCTTGTGATCAATTGGTTGGTATAACTAGTGGGTGATTTAAAGCTTAAGGCCTGAGACATATCACAAAAGTGAATGTAATGGGATGATGGAGAAAGTACAAGTGTACTTAGGTTACATGAATATTGAAGATGACAAGAATGAATACTGATTCTTGTGGTTTACTAGTGAATGAAGTGCTAAGTTGTTTTTGTGAAATCACATGTTCTAGTTATGATGGGATGCGTGTTTTAACATTCATTGTTAAAATACTTGAGAGTTGATTATTTCAGATATGACTTTTAATGACTATAATCGTATGTCAAATTTACTTGAATATTTCGGATGAAATACTTAAGTTGTCAATCTTACTTTGTTGAGATTGAATGGAAAGACTTGATAATACATCTATAACTTAAGTATGAGTTATGACTCGATGTAAATCTTAATCTTCTTGAAGAATGGCATGTTAGCCGAGTGAGGCAACATTTGTAAATACAAGATAATATCAACAGTTGTGAGTTGGACTTTTGATCTGTGATTGGATATGATTATCCTATTTTGTGTTTGGTGAGATGTCCTAATCCTAATTTGAGTGAACATCAGTGATAAGAATCCTAAGAACTAGAATCAATAATCTAAGGATCGGGATTAGTCGGGAATTTTGAAAAAGTTACTATTGAGACTGACGGATCCAATCGACAACAAGTGCGGATCCCATATTTGGGTTCCGCAGAATCCGCAGGGTGAGGAATGGCGGAGCCAAAGTGTACAACAGGCGGAACCAAAATTTGGGATCCGTCATATCCGCCATGTGGAAGTCCTAATTCTTAACAGATAGATATGCATATTTTGCGTTACCCGCTCAAATCCCGGAAATTCTCCTAAAACATATGTAACTACTAACATGTGATAGAGTAAAACTAAAAACACATATTCTAACACACGTTTGCACATAGATCAATTTGATGATAGTAACTTCCAGTGGCTTAAACATGGAAACTTGATAACATCAAAGTGTTATCGTCCTGCATGACATGGTTAGTTCATATGATCATTCAAAGATAAGTTTCTATCCTATGACAAGATAAATACATCAAACATCATTGTTGAAAGCAATTATACCAAACACCTTTTTCAAAGATACTGTTAGATAAACTCTTAAGGTAGTGACATATTTCAATGTTTGAACCATTAGGTGAGATCATGTGCTAATTAACAATTTTCAAGATACTTAACTAGTTTTACTTAGATCATATTCCTAAGTAAGTTATGCAAAGATTTCACATAACATATGCAAACAAAAATATCCAATTCTATAAGTGAAACAAACACAGTTTATCAATTTATTGCACAATATCTAGCAAATGTTCTTTTATGCATAAAACAAGCAATTGATAAACAAGCAAATAATTGCCATGGCAAAACACTTATGTATTTCCTATCAACAAATTCAATCACAATTACCAACAGGCAAATCACATGTATGCAAATAACTTAGAACAGATAGTCACATAGCATAGTATAAATGAAAAGATACTTTTCGTCACTTTGCGTTTAAATATGACGATGTATGCCAAGCTTGATTTGTTTCATTTATATTACCAAATTCTTTAGTTTCAAAAGAAATCATATCAATGTTCAAAGAATACTAACTTACATTGCCTGACGTAAAAGTTTAAGTTACCGTGTCAAAATGAAACTTAATATATTGAACAGGTTGTAGTATTTGATTTGTTTTACCTATTTCAATTTAGATTTGGGACTTGTGATTATTTTTAAATGCAAACATAAAGTAAAGCGATAAGTAAAAGAAACTGCAAACCGAACACAATGATTTATAGTGGTTCGGTCACGGAGCTCCTCTCCGCCCTACTCCACTCCCCGTGTAATACCCAAAATTTCAAAACGTGCAAAATTACCAAAATACCATTGTAACTTTGAATTTCAATTAATAACTACATAAAACATCAAAGAAATCACAAACTCTTGGAAATTAGCAACATATGAAGTATGATAATTTTTGCATGAACATTTTAATATTCTAAATATCCTAAAAATACTTGTCACATCGAAAATAATTTATATGGACCGATTATGTATTTATATTCTTGTTAAATAATTTATAAAACCAATAAAATACAAGATAAACACTACAAAATTAAGGGAATCCTTGAAAATCAATTACAAGCTCATAAAATCACATTAGAACCGAAATTCATGCCTCTCCAACCCATTTCACATGGTTTATTATTTGTTTCCTATTTTAGTTCTTTTGATTTATTACTTAAAAAACCAAAAAATCAAACCAAAAATCACACATACATCACACGATTTTTGGGAGGCTACTACATAATTTTCCTGGGTTCTTTCAAGATCAAAGAAGGTGTTAAAAATTGTTCCAAGACAATTGGGTCGCTAGAATGATCGTGGGAGTTTTCTTGGTGTCATATAGTTTTAAACCCTAAACACACACAAAAAAAACTCCCATCCGGCCTCCACGATTTTTACAATGTTTTTGGCTATTTTTCTGGGTTCTTACAAGTACAAGGAAGGCTAAAAAAATAGGGGTTCAAATTCTTGAAGCTTGGTTCGTTGGTTTTGAGTTTTTGCTCTTGTTTTATCCTTACCGAGAGGTATGAATTTTACACCACTCATCCGATCATTCTAAAGGCTATATGGTATTTTTATAACACTCTTTACATCATATATGATCTGTATAAAATGGCTATAATGATCCATGCATGATACTCAGGTCGTTTGAATTAAAATACGAATCGAAACCCTAAAAACCAAATAAATCGTGAATCGGTTTTTACGAATTTTGTGGCCTCCAAGACTATTTTTCTCAGGTCCTATACATGTCATATAACACTAGAAAAATGCTACTTGAATTTATCAAAGTCTAGATCACGCTTGGTGAGTTTTTGTTCAAACCGGGTCGAAAAAGAAAAGGTTTAAAAATATAGAACACGATCGAATAAACTAGGGTTTGGACTTTTGGTACTTGATTTGTTGTAATTAGTGTATTTTAATGATGATGGAATGATTGGTAATGATTGGGAAATTTTAGGGTTTGTGTTTATGAAATTTTGGTTATTACCGATTGGGAAATTAAAAGTGTAGGGTATGTTTTGTAATTTTATAAACTTGTGGGATATTTTTGTAATGTGTTTTGGACCAGGGGTAACTCGTAAAAATTGTAATATAGGGGTATTACATGTTAATTTTGTAAATAAAATTTCTAATTGGTAAATTAGTTAATTATCTAAATCGAAATGGAAATAATTAAAATGGAGGGACTTGTTTTGTAAATTCTGGAAATTGAATGATGATTCGTATAATATTTAATATAAGGGGTGTGATGTGTAAATTTGAATAATTGAAGGCTTAATGTGTAATTATGAATATAGTAAGGATTAATTTGTAACTTAATTAATTATAAGGTCTAATTTGTAATTTATATAACTAAAGGGTTTAACTTGTAAAATTGGTAAAGTTAAAGGATTGGAATTGTAATTATGGATAACTTATGGATTAAAATGAATAACTTGTAATATTTGCACTTTAGACCTTATCTTTGACATATTTGCATTTAAAACCTTAAAATATGGAAAGTTGTCATATTTAACCCTAAACTATTATAACTTGCTAAAATGAACCCTATTTCCATAATAATACTTATTTAATGACTTAACTTAAATTATAAAATTTGAATCTTGCTAATTTTGGAAATCTTGCTAATTATGGAAACTTGCTAAATAAGGAAACTTTCTAAAAATGGAAACTTACTAATTTTGGAAACCTGCTAAAAATAGAAAGCCGACTAAAACGAGAAATCTGATTTAAATAAGATATTAATAATAAGACGACAATGTATTCGTGTAGATTCGCGGAAGGTGGAGTTTGTTTCTGATCTTTATACTTCTTGATGTGTTATCACTTGCGGTATAAGGTACAGATATTCTACCCTTTCTCAGTAAGGGTGTTTTCGTTCTCTTGACTTCTGATCTTGATTCATTAGGATTCCCCAAGCCATTGCTATGTTTCCCTTGTATTGTGAACCTTTGATATGATCCACTTGATTTGAACCTTGCTTTGAACCCTTGCCTTGATTTCTTGTTTTGAACCTTGCCATGTTCCCTTGATACTTGACATACTTCGTTCATCACCTTTGACATGAATATTCAAATCCTTGGACACCTAGAAGATTTACTTGATATTAAAACTGGATGTGGGAACTTTCTTAATTATATATGAAAATGTTTTGAGAAAAGCTATTTTAAAACGATGCGATACCACTTTTAAATGTAATTCTACTAAAGTTTTATGAAAATAACTTGTAAGGACTATCTTTATGAAAAAATGTTTTGAAAGACCATTGTTGTGGAAACTATTTTGAAAGATCATTTTTACTAAAACCATTATTAAAGGATTTCTTTTAAATGAACTTTTAAATTGAACCTTTGCTATGATCTCTTGTCTTGAACCTTGACTTGAACCTTGATACACTTGAATTGGAAACTCGACTTGAACCACTTGAAATGGGAAACTTGACTTGAACAACTGATATGGAACTTGAACTTGAACTTGGAACTTGAACTTGATACTTGATACTTGATACTTGACCCTTGACCCACAGTTTGAGATTACAAGCCATAACTAGGCATGAGGGTTTCATATCCATGTCATTGATGCACCGATGGCATGACTCTAGGGCAGGAGAGTGATGACCTGTCCCGTCCCTGACTTGATACTTGACTTGTTACGTAGAGGAAGACATTGTGGCCTACTGGGGCGTATGGATGCATCCTAGATTTGACTTGACTTGACTTGACTTGTTTATATTACTTGTTATACTTGGTGACTGATGGTGTGTGCGATACACGTCTTTCACATCTTGGGAGCTCATGACTCCACCCCTTGGAGGTATCCCCTCATATTGTACTTGGTACCGAGGTCTCCCCTCCGTACACCTTGCTACTTGATTTCTTGACTTGACTTGGGCTCGTAGTGGATTACTGTTTCCTTTACCTTATAACCTTGTACTTAGTATCCCGAGGTCACCCCTCCGGATACATACTTGACCTGACACTTGACTTAATACTTGACTTGACTTGATTTGACTTGGGCTCGGGTTGGGATTATTGTTCCCTTTACTCTTATCTATTGTAACTAGTTCTTAACTCTTGATATATCTGCTTAACCTTTTATTTTTCCTTATTTCCTAACTCTTGTTATACCTTGCATTGTTTCACTTACTCCACCATTCCATTATTACTGCTTGCTACCTTTATATCTGTTCACTGGGCTTTTTAAGCTCAGCCGCATTTCTTTTCCTGCGGCAGGTTTTAGTTGGAAGCTGGGTATGAGTGGAGAGTACCTTGGACTTAGAAGATCTTATTAGCTATTTTGAATCAGATGACTAGAAGAGCTTATATTCAGACTTAGTAATTATTGTATTTCTCATTTGTAACCTTGTAGTTTCAGATTTTCTCTTGTAACCATTGGAATTCTTATTGTATTATTTATGTCATATGCTTTTGTTTGTTCTGATATGGAACCATCATTGTGACATCTCTACCCTTGTTGGGTTGGGGTGTTACACCCCGTGTACCCAACTCGAGAGTTACTTCACTAGATCAACAAGCTCCCTTCTCGGGGGAGAAAACCTTACACACGTCGCTTACACTTTTTCCGGTACAAAGCTAAATACCGGGTTCTAGTTCGAGGTAGAACCAACCTAAAGTCGCCTATACAATTACCGACACTAAGCTAGATGTCGAGTTCTTTACCAAGGGTACAACCACTCCCTACGTCGCTTAACCTTTTTCCGGTACTAAGCTAGATACCGAGTTCTTTACACGGGTACAGCCACTCCCGTTATGTTTTATGGCCCAACATAGCAACCTTGTGTTTTATGGCACAAACACATAAACCACCTAATCTAATATGAATGGATTACAATGATGATCCATGACATAAATGGGTCATGGATATGAATGGCTAATCTAAATGAACTTTCATTGATAGGTAGCCTTCAATGTATGAAGATCACAAGCTCCCTAAACTTGTTGTGATGGATCTTCATGTATGCAAGTGAGATCTACATGAGCTTCTCAAATGAGAAATCTTCTTGGTGGATCAGGAAGTATGCTATGGATGATGTCTCATGATCTTGAGCTTGCTTCACAGGATCACTAAAAATGTATGCTTACAACATAATGAAAGTTAGTAACATTATGATCATTATGTTAAGGGTGATTAATGTATGGATCTACATGGTTTTCTACTGATCTAAGTGTGTGAAAAGAGTAAAGGGAATGTGTGTTCTAATAGCTTAAAACTATGGGCAAACAATGAGCTTCTATTTATAGGCAAACTGAATGAACAAGTGACGGATCCGGCGGATCCCATAAATTGGATCCGCCAGTGTATGGCTTTGGATCCGTCGGTGCAGGCCAACTAATAGATTTCCAAATCTTTCCAAATCTTGCACAATCTTTCCATATCTTTGTCAAGTTACATCAAGATCTTTCAAAGTCAACTTAGTAGCTTGAAGATCTATACAAGATATTACCTAAATCTTTCCATATCTACCAAAGTCAACTTTGTTACTTAAGAATCTTTCCAAAATATATTTCAAATCTTCCTAAGATTTTCTAATGAGGTATGCCATGATGTCATGTATATATTTCCATTTTAAGATTTAAAATGTAAATAATGTAAATGTATATATGTATGTATCCTAGTGATCATGTAACATGTATATGCTAGCTTAACTAATATATGTTCAATATGTATCATGTTAGTTTGATACCTAAAGTGTACTTATCCTATTAAACTTAGGAAACATGATAATGAGGTTCTAAGTAGAATGATTAACCTTTTAATATACTTAATGACCTAGCCGTATTTTAAGGTTTGATCATAATGCCACATAACAAACATGTACGAACCTGTGTTGTATCATACGAAGACTTGAGAAGTCGAGAGGTGTTGAATGTATGTTGAGACAATATAAGATTACAAGTAACTTGTACATTTTACGTTATGTATCAAGTTACATGTTTGTCATCAATCAAAACAAACGAGACTGCTTATACTAACAATCTCCACAACGAGACTGTTTGTTCTATTCTGTTGCCCGAGCTATTTAACTAGCCATGGAGGTACCATGGCCATGTCATTGATGGTAGCAATGGCATGACACTATCTGTGGCACCATTTGATATGATATTGTAAGATATAACCATCTTGATTGTGTGGATGATTCAGGTGGCCTTAGATTATGGAAGACTAGATCCATACTTGAGTTTGAGAGATGAAGTTTTAGAGAGAGGTGGGAGAAACTCAAAACAGAAAAATTAGATTAAATGTAATGAGAGTTCCAACCCTTCCCATGTGTGGGAAGGGTCTTATATACTTACTAATATTGTGCCCCTAGTGGGCTGTGGAGTGAGCTGACAGTGGGGAAAGCCCCGACCCACTCCACAAATATAACTACGACTAATACTATTAATACTAATACTAATATTGCTACGCTAATATAAATAAGCCTACGAGCTATATAAATGCTAAATAGATACTCGGGGTGATCGAACCTTCATATGAATATTTATATTCCTAACAATCTCCCCCTAAGGGAGGTCACCCCGGAAATAATAACTTGAATTCTAGCATTTTATCTTTTGATCTTGACTTCATAGCTCGGAGTCTTCGATTCTTCAATGTCTTGTATCTTTTTTCCTTTAGCAGTGATCTTTTGATGACCGTTCTTCTATCTTGGATGATCTTTGAGTATTCTTCGAATTTATCATCCAACATTTGTCTTTAAGTCATCTTTCGGTAGTATGTCTCCATGTGACGTGATAATCTTCGAGCCGACATGCTCACACTATTGGGTGTCATGATCTTCAGCATCAGAGTTTGCAGAAGCTGTGTTGAAGGTCTTTTGGTTGATCATGACTTTGTAGAATTACAATGATGATGTAGTGTGAACATGTGGTAGAGGATTGTGTATGTTGTGTCGACATGCTCACACTTTTCTGAATCATGATCTTCAGCTTCAGAGTTGCGGAAGCAGTGTTGAAGGTCTTTTAGATTATGATGAAGCGAAAAGTGTACCACTTTTAAGGGGTCATTTAAGCCCTAAATCGTATTTATTTGATCAAATATTGCCCTAAATCGTTCCTTTTGTCATTTTAGGTACTTTTGAGGAGAAATCTGGAAAAGGAAGCATTTTGGACGTTTTTGGAGCATAAAAGTGAAGAAAACGACAAAGTCTCAAAATCGGCTAAAAGTTACCTTTGATGGGGTCAGAAATTACCCTGGACGGCATCATGGCTTGGCAAGAAAAAGGTGGATGTGAACATTACTCATGATAAGCCAGAGAAATTTGCATGGAATTCTGACGGCGTCACTCTTTAATGTGATCAAGGTCGTCACGGCTTAATTTAAAGAGGGACGGCGTCACCCCTAAGTCTGACGGCGTCAAGCCTTGATAAGCCAGAATGGATTTTTTAGAGCTAAAGAGGGACGGCGTCAAGAAGGCCATCCGAGAACCCTAAAAGCGGCGAGGTGACGGCGTCACACTCCATAACGTGACGCCGTCAGATCTGAAAGTCTATATATAGTTTTGCAATTTTTTGTCATTAGTGTGGAACTTAGTGTGGAACTTATTGAGGAACTTTGTGTGTAAGAACCCTAAGACGAATTTAGCAGCTTTCTCAAGGCTTTTTGCCTTGAGATCTTCCATGTTACATTGAAGATAAGTTATCAATTAATCATTCAATATGTCTATGTGTTGTTTG
Organism: Artemisia tridentata subsp. tridentata; assembly: GCA_021014915.2. NCBI lineage: Eukaryota > Viridiplantae > Streptophyta > Magnoliopsida > Asterales > Asteraceae > Artemisia > Artemisia tridentata. The sequence continues at coordinate 312,195,754 of CP139509.1, forward strand.
ATTCTATCTTGTTCTTGTCTTTTGTTTAACATGCTAGGCTAGATTTATCTTGTGTTTGCTTAGATCTAATGAAACCTAGCTATTGATTATTGGTTATTGGTGTGTTATTAGTTGTATTGGATGATTGTTCATCTATGTTAGGCTTAAGAAAACTGGCTAACTTCCTATTCGGTAACTTGCTTGAACGTCTTAAGAAACATGAACCAATGCGTACTAAAGGTTTTTATGGTTGTATTTAATGCACAAGCGAATTCTAGTGATCCATGTTAGGAGCTTCCTAGCCGGCTCGACATAGGAGTGAAATAGGAGCTTGTAGAGTTGGGGAAGTACGTACGCCACCCCACGATTGGTATTAAGGAATACACCCGTCATCCACGCAATTAATACACACTAATCAACCGGTAAAAGATAGTTAGGGAGTAAGGAAATCTAACTAAACACATTTCTCTCCACATAAGTTTTCACCACATTTTCATTTTCTGTTATTTTATTTTATTTGCATTCGTAGTAATTTGGGTTAGTTGATTAGCAACTAATTCCGCCCACTCTTTCAAACCCGAGATTTTACTTGCTTTCATAAAATTATAAAAAACATAAAAAGAATCTTCTCTCACCCTTAGACCTATTAGAGTAGTTTTTCATACCTAACGAACACTATTCCCTGTGGAGAACGATCAATCCCCCGTACTTACCACTACACTATACTACATCGGTCAGGTACACTGCCTGGTGGGGTTGTAAGCCTCTTGAGATCCCTCGAGAGGTAAAACCTGTTGTAAGGTTGCAAAACCACGCATCAAGTTTTTGGCGCCGCTGCCGGGGAATAGTTATTGTTTAGGTTGAATTTTTATTTTATAGGTCTACTCACTAGATTCCTTTCTAGTGAGATTTTTATTTTATTTTTCTAGGTTTTCTTTAGTCTATCTATTTTCTTCGTGCTTCTGTTCGTATAAGATTTTCATTGACTATTCAGTTTGCCATTATGGAAAACGCGAATCCGCCCCTTACACCTGGCGAAATAGCTTTGTTGCGTAGCCAACTTGAGAATGAGATTAGTGAGCTTATAGAGCTCAATAGAATGATTGATATAGAGCTTGATTATGCCTTGAACAACTTAGAGACCGCCATATACTCAGATAATTACTTAGAACGTAATAATCTTACGGTTGAGAAGTTGATCGAGAAAATTGATGAAGTGAAGGTAGATCCTAGGTTTGATGATTATTTCAATGAATACCCCACTACGGAGGAGATTGCTTACTATAACAACCTAGTTGATAACCCTCGACCACCTTTTGTTAGAATTGACCCAAAGATTAAGAGGGGTGATCCCGGGAATGTGAAGATATCATGTATGATTGGGTACCAATACGTTGAGCATGCTTACATTGACTGTGAATCCCCAATCAACGTGATGTCCTCAGGCCTTTATAGCCAGATCATAAACAAACCACTTGAGCCTAGGATGGACCCCAAATGCCCAGGCGGAGTTTGTAACTTCGTTGGAAGGATTAAGGATATGCATATCCTTGTTGGGAATTTTACCTTTGTCACCAACTTCATGATCTTAGAAGATTTGGCAAGTGTTGTTGACAGCCGCCTATCTCGCGTGGTGTTTGGTAAGCCATTTATTGAAGCATCCAATTTAAGGTATGATCGTTTGAGAGGCACGGTTCAGTTTTCTAATCACATAGATAGGATCACATATAGGATGCCTTATCGGGTAAATGAATTTCGTTTTGTGCCTCGATTTGACAAGGACAACATTGGTGCGATGGAGGACATCAATGATGAGGATAAAGAGAAAGGCATGGACTATGTTTGGAATAAGAGAAGCCTTTATTATAAAGATTGCTTGAACCTAGGACCTAAATACAAAGTTGATATGGAGGTTGTTAGGATGATTAAAGGGGCAATTGAGAAGCAAAACGGAAAAACGTAATGTACGTGACTTTGAGTCTAGCTACAAGACTCGTTAATAAAGAAAACGCTTCTTGGGAGGCAACCCAAGTTTTATTTGCTTTGTGTGTTTATTTATTTGTTTGTTTGATTTTATTTGTTTCCGTATGTGTGTTTAAGTTTTATTATTATTGATTCATGTTCAAAAACTAATTTGTGAAAATGCTTTATCTTGTTTTTAACTTCGTCTTAACTACATATAAAGGTATTTTGCAAAAGTTAAGTGTAAGGGAAATCCAAATCGGTTTATTAGAACACAAATAAACATGAATCGTAATAATATTAAATGAACGTATATATTAGTGTTTGTTTGAGTCAAATGCTTGTATCGAGTCATAATGATGTTTTGCAGGATTTCCAGGAAGTAAGGTGTAGGTTTTTTCCAAAAATTTTCCAGAAACGTAACATGAGAATTCTGTCAGATTGTTTCTGACGGCGTCATGCTTTACAACCTGACGGCGTCAGGTTTAATTTTCTGAAAATTTTTGAAAGTTTTTTTTCATAAAAAGTTTTTATTAAATCTCTAACTTATTATCTCCAGGAATCTGCAAAATTATCATTCCACAAGCATTATATCCTTATATATAGATTTTATCCCGCCGATGTTATGCAGGTTTTCGTGTTTGTTTTCTCAGGTTTAACAGGTTATTTTGGACAAGGAAATGTATGTGGGATCAAGCTTTTGGCGATGCATTAGTCATGGAGCTTTTACATTCTCTTTGGAAGAAGATTTAACCATGTTACTTCATTATCCACCGAGCGAATCAGGGGAGTATTTGATTTCATTCTTTTACATTATGCTTTTACATCTTGTTATTTGAACATTGGGGACAATGTTCATCTTAAGTGTAAGGGGGGGGGTAAAAGTACGATTAGAGAATGCTATTACGCTTGATTTTTGTTTGTTTAATAATAGATGTGTAATAAAACTGAGAGAAATACCTGTTAGGGTAATTTTAGTGCCAAATTTAAAATTTTTTACAACACATAGGAGTGAAACTTTGGTCTTAATGAGCGTCTCACGGATAGGAGTTATATGACTAGCACAAAAACCGTACCACTAAAAAATTTTCCACCCCCAAATATGTGAGGTTCGCCCCTAGAATTGGTAGGAAAAGCATTTATGCTATGATGTGTGTACCGGTAGCACTTAGATTCTAGAACTTGCGTTAGGACCATTCCGAGGCCACAAGTGAGACTACATTCGTGTAGTTAGATTTACTACATGATAAGAGGCATTAGGATTAACCCATTGTTTTACACCTGTGTTTTTGTTATAATTACTTTGGCTACATTGGTCAAGTAATTCTCCCACACCCTTTGCGTTGTACTCATTTTTAGTACACGATACCCCTAGTACACCCCTCAGAGCCTATCTTTTCGTTTCGACCTTTAAGCATTTTACTTAAAGGAAGAATTTGTTACACCCCACTTAAATGTACTCCCAAATCGCCTTAGCCTACCTTGTATGCACTCATCTTTAGTGCATTATTGCTACAACATTTGTTTAAACCCAAGTTAATTATCTAGTTGATTACATGGTTGCTAAGTCGAGTCATATCCTTGTACATATTGTTTTGGGACGATTGGGACTCATGGGTGAAGTACTAGTGTAATGGAGTAATGGGGAAGAACATCATGTATTACCCCCATATGTGCTAAATATTTTAAAAGTACTCCAAGTTTTTCAATTATCTTAATTCGAGTCATTAGAATAGTAATTTGTAAAAGTTATGTAAAAGTTCAAGTGTAAGGGGAATGCAATGCCCCTATGATGTATTATTTTGGATGGTAGGGCAAGAGTGTATGAAAAAAAAAAAAAAAAAAAAAAAAAATCAAGAAAAATACAAAAAAATGAGAAAAAGAAAAGTAAAAAAAACATACGGACTACTATCCCGTTTAATTTTATGTTTATTTTATGTTTTTGTTATTTTGTTTTTAGCTTAAGTCGAGTCTAGTCTTGGCTTAGCAACATTGTATAGTACATGTAATTGATCAAGATCTTTAACTCGCCACCAGTAAAATATCCTTTATCCAACAAAACCGTGTTTTCCTTTTCCCTACACCTAACGTTATAACCCATTTAAAAGCCCTCTTTGATAGTTTATCTTAGGTGCTTACGCCTAGTGGAGGAGGTTTTCGATCCTTTCCCAAGCCTATGGTAATCTATTTGCTATGACAGGTAGTGAGAGATATTATCCGTTTTCATTTATGAGATTTATTTTGATGACATTTGAGAGATGTGAGTATCTAAACACTACTTGTGAGGTGCTAGTTTGTAATCTCCGTGCTTATTATGATTAAAGTGGAACGACTAATTGTTGTAATTACTTTTATATTAGCATTAAATGACCCCTAACTTGTATTTTGATTAGAATAAAAGCACATTTGCTTGAGGACAAGCAAATCTCAAGTGTAAGGGTATTTGATGAAGCGAAAAGTGTACCACTTTTAAGGGGTCATTTAAGCCCTAAATCGTATTTATTTGATCAAATATTGCCCTAAATCGTTCCTTTTGTCATTTTAGGTACTTTTGAGGAGAAATCTGGAAAAGGAAGCATTTTGGACGTTTTTGGAGCATAAAAGTGAAGAAAACGACAAAGTCTCAAAATCGGCTAAAAGTTACCTTTGACGGCGTCAGAAATTACCCTGGACGGCGTCATGGCTTGGCAAGAAAAAGGTGGATGTGAAAATTACTCATGATAAGCCAGAGAAATTTGCATGGAATTCTGACGGCGTCACTCTTTAATGTGATCAAGGTCGTCACGGCTTAATTTAAAGAGGGACGGCGTCACCCCTAAGTCTGACGGCGTCAAGCCTTGATAAGCCAGAACGGATTTTTTAGAGCTAAAGAGGGACGGCGTCAAGAAGGCCATCCGGAGAACCCTAAAAGCGGCGAGGTGACGGCGTCACACTCCATAACGTGACGCCGTCAGATCTGAAAGTCTATATATAGTTTTGCAATTTTTTGTCATTAGTGTGGAACTTAGTGTGGAACTTATTGAGGAACTTTGTGTGTAAGAACCCTAAGACGAATTTAGCAGCTTTCTCAAGGCTTTTTGCCTTGAGATCTTCCATGTTACATTGAAGATAAGTTATCAATTAATCATTCAATATGTCTATGTGTTGTTTGATTCTATCTTGTTCTTGTCTTTTGTTTAACATGCTAGGCTAGATTTATCTTGTGTTTGCTTAGATCTAATAAAACCTAGCTATTGATTATTGGTTATTGGTGTGTTATTAGTTGTATTGGATGATTGTTCATCTATGTTAGGCTTAAGAAAACTGGCTAACTTCCTATTCGGTAACTTGCTTGAACGTCTTAAGAAATATGAACAATTGCGTACTAAAGGTTTTTATGGTTGTATTTAATGCACAAGCGAATTCTAGTGATCCCATGTTAGGAGCTTCCTAGCCGGCTCGACATAGGAGTGAAGTAGGAGCTTGTAGAGTTGGGGAAGTACGTACGCCACCCCACGATTGGTATTAAGGAATACACCCGTCATCCACGCAATTAATACACACTAATCAACCGGTAAAAGATAGTTAGGGAGTAAGGAAATCTAAGTAAACACATTTCTCTCCACATAAGTTTTCACCACATTTTCATTTTCTGTTATTTTATTTTATTTGCATTCGTAGTAATTTGGGTTAGTTGATTAGCAACTAATTCCGCCCACTCTTTCAAACCCGAGATTTTACTTGCTTTCATAAAATTATAAAAAACATAAAAAGAATCTTCTCTCACCCTTAGACCTATTAGAGTAGTTTTTCATACCTAACGAACACTATTCCCTGTGGAGAATTATCAATCCCCCGTACTTACCACTACACTATACTACATCGGTCAGGTACACTGTCTGGTGGGGTTGTAAGCCTCTTGAGATCCCTCGAGAGGTAAAACATGTTGTAAGGTTGCAAAACCACGCATCAGGTCTTTTAGATTATCATGATTCCCTTGATTATGTTGATGACAAAGTGTAAACATGTGATGATGGATTGGCATCTTTTCTGCAACCAGCTACAACAGCAACCAGCTACAGCATTCCACAGCTACAATCGCCAGAAGTTCCTGCATACGACAGTTAGCAACAAATCGACCGGTACTTACAGGTTTGGACTTTGAGATTGTTAACAGCATAGTGTGAAAACTCTCTCTAATCCTTACCAAGACCGTTCCTAATCGAAAACCCACAGAGGGCTTTTTAAGATCGAACCGTAGCACATCAACGATTAGGTGAGTCGCTGGAGATCACTCCACGATTGTAGACCGTTTGAAACTACCGCGATCACTAAGCGTAATCCTCGAGGAATTACCGAAGTGACCTGCTTTCAGGGATGTTTGATGTTGACCCTGTCAGGAATTTCCATTCAATCATTGAGAATTACATTTGTAAATTCTCTCATGAATGTTCTGGCAGATTGCTAAGATCTGCGTAGGACTCATAAGTTTACAACTGGTGTCCTTAATGATGAACAACCAGTGTAGAAATAATCCGTGTTCCTATGAGATCTTATTATGAATCTCGTGGCTCTAGACTCTATAGTGCGTTTTGATTTAGTGAGCAGAGGCTGGAGAGGACTGCCACCTTTTCAATATCATCTAACTCGGAGTGAGAGAGACGATAGGAATGTATTGAACTCCGTGACAATTGAAACAAGAATCCTTTGAGGGACCTTGAGTGGCTAGGGAGGGTTGTGCAGCGTATCACTGGGTCCATGATACTTTGTCTTCAATGTCAGCAATCAACTAAGTGATTCTGACAGCATATGTATTGACCCGATTTCTGCCTAAGTTGTAAGGAGGGCTTCTTTCTTTTCACCCTTTATCTTTACATTTCTTTTTCATTCTTCAACCCCTTCAGTGCTTATCGAGACTGATGAAGCAAAAAGTGTACCGCTTTTAGGGGGTCATTTAAGCCCTAAATCGTATTTATTTGATCAAATATTGCCCTAAATCGTTCCTTTTGTCATTTTAGGTACTTTGGAGAAGAAATCTGGAAAAGGAAGCATTTTGGACGTTTTTGGAGCATAAAAGTGAAGAAAACGACAAAGTCTAAAAATCGGCTGGAAAAGTACCTTTGACGGCGTCAGGGATTGTTCCAGACGGCGTCATGGCTTGTCAAAAAAGGTGGATATGAAAAATACACATGATAAGCCAGGGAATTTTACAAGGGAATTCTGACGGCGTCACCCTTTAAGGTGATCAAGGCCATCACGGTTTAAGTTAAAGAGGGACGGCGTCAAGCCTTGATAAGCCAGAGCGGATTTTGGAGGACTAAAGAGGGACGGCGTCAGGAAGGCCATCCGGGAACCCTAAACGCGGCGAGGTGACGGCGTCAAGATCTACAACGTGACGCCGTCAGATACTAAACTCTATATATAGTTTTGCAATTTTTATTCATTGTGTGGAACTTATTGTGTGTAACTTTGTGAGGAGAAACCCTAGACGAATTTCTGCCATTTTTAAGGGTTTTCATACCCTTGGATCTCCCATGTTTAATTGAAGATAAGTGATCATTTAATCATTCAATATGTCTATGTGTTGTTTGATTATATCTTGTTCTTGTCTTTTGATTAACATGCTAGGCTAGATTTATCTTGTGTTTGCTTAGATCTAATGAAACCTAACTATTGATTATTGGTTATTAGTGTGTTATTAATTGTATTGGATGATTGTTTATTGATGTTAGGCTTAAGAAAACTGGCTAACCTCCTATACGGTAACTTGCTTGAACGTCTTAAGAAACATGAACCAATGCGTACTAGGTTTATATGGTTGTATTTAATGCATGAGCGAATTCTAGTGATCCCATGTTAGGAGCTTCCTAGCCGGCTCGACATAGGAGTGAAGTAGGAGCTTGTAGAGTTGGGGAAGTACGTACGCCACCCCACGATTGGTATTAAGGAATACACCCGTCATCCACACAATTAGTACACACTAATCAACCGGTAAAAGATAGTTAGGGAGTAAGGAAATCTAAGTAAACACATTTCTCTCCATATAAGTTTCACCACTTTTCATTTTCAGTTATTTTATCTTATTTGCATTTGTAGTAATTTGGGTTAGTTGACTAGCAACTAATTCCGCCCACTCCTTCAAACCCGAGATTTTACTTGCTTTCTATAAAATATAAAAATACAAAAAATAATCTTCCTTCACCCTTAGACCTAATTAGAGTAGTTTTTCATACCTAACGAACACTATTCCCTGTGGAGAAAGATCAATCCCCCGTACTTACCACTACACTATACTACATCGGTCAAGTACACTGCCTGGTGGGGTTGTAAGCCTCTTTAGATCCCTCGAGAGGTAAAACCTGTTGTAAGGTCGCAAAACCACGCATCAAGTTTTTGGCGCCGCTGCCGGGGAATAGTTATTGTTTAGGTTGAATTTTTATTTTATTAGGTCTACTCACTAGATTCCTTTCTAGTGAGATTTTTATTTTATTTTTTTAGGTTTTCTTTAGTCTATCTTATTTCTTTGTGCTTTTGTTTGTGATACCTTCCACCTACCTCATGAGTAATAGTGATCGCTTGATCCCTGTTATTCGTATTTTCCGCCGTGCAAACTTCCAACTACCCGTTCCCGCCCCCATCGTAGAAAACAACAACCTTTCACCCGACCACCACTTTGGTAACAATTCTGAGATGAAGGAGTCTGACCGTGAGAATGACTATGTTAGTCCATTTTACGACTCAGACTCCGATGAGAATGCTGGTAATGGAGAAGTAGTTAACGAGGAATGGGGAAAAGAGGAAATTGATCCCTTTAAGTATGTTGACCCTAGGACTAAGATCGAAAAGGATAGCCTCTTCAACATGCAATTTCCATGTAAAATTGGTTATCATAGTTTTTATGCTTATCTTAACTCATCTTTGCCTATGAACATTATCTCTCGCGCTAATTATAATAAAATCATGGTAGATGAGCTAGAATATCAAGGAGATAACATTGTTGCTAGGATTAAGCCACTACACGTATTCGTAGGAAGTTTTGTGTATTTGGTGGATTTTATGGTTATGGAGAACTTAGGAGAATTTATTGATAGCAAATTAACCCAAGTCATTTTTGGAGAACCCTTCAAAAGGTTGACCAACCTTGACGAAAAACTTGTGGACGGGTTAATTACATTCTCGGATGGGGATGAAGATTTTGTTTACCAAATGCCCCGATCACATCCTAGGTTTAAGAACTTCTCCATTGAATCTTGCAATAGGATTGCGCCTATTGACTTGTTAAGTGAAAATGATAAGAGAAAGGGGCTCAAATATCCACATGAGAAAAATAAGAGATATTATCATGGATGTCTGGAGCTGAATGATGAATACAAGAAAGATGAGGCAACAATTAGATGGCTCACACTCGGATACGTGAGCATAAGCGACACTAGATGAGCCCGACTTTGAGTCTAGCTACAAGACTCGTTAATAAAGAAAAGCGCTTCTTGGGAGGCAACCCAAGCTTTATTTGCTTTGTGTGTTTATTTATTGTTTATTAATTTTATTTATTTCCGTATGTGTGTTTAATTTTTATTATTATTGATTCATGTTCAAAATTAAATTGTGAAAATGCTTTATCTTGTTTTTAACTTCGTCTTAACTACATATAAAGGTATTTTGCAAAAATTAAGTGTAAGGGAAATCCAAATCGGTTTATTAGAACACAAATGAACATGAATCGTAATAATAATAAATTAACATACATATTAGTATTTGTTTGAGTCAAATGCTTGTATCGAGTCATAATGATGTTTTGCAGGATTTCCAGGAAGTAAGGTATAGATTTTTTTCCAGAAATTTTCCGGAAACTCAACATGAGAATTCTGTCAGATCATTTCTGATGGCGTCAGGATTTACAACCTGACGGCGTCAGGTTTTAATTTTCTGAAATTTTTGAAAGTTTTGTTTTCATAAAAAGTTTTTATTAAATCTCTAACTTATAATCTCCAGGAATCTGCAAAATAATCATTCCACAAGCATTATATCCTTATATATAGATTTATCCCGCCGATGTTATGCAGGTTTTCGTGTTTGTTTTATCAGGTTTAACAGGTTATTTTGGACAAGGAGATGTATGGGGAATCAAGCTTATGGCAATGCATTAGTCGTAAAGCTTCTACATTCTCTTGGAAGAAGATCTAACCATGTTACCTCTTTATCCACCAAACGAATCAGGGGAGTATTTGATTTCATTCTTTTACCTTATTTACTTTTACATCTTGTTATTTTAACATTGGGGACAATGTTCATCTTAAGTGTAAGGGGGGCGGGTAAAAGTACGATACTTTAGAGAATACAATTACGATTGATTTTTGTTTATTTAATGGTAGATGTGTAATAAAACTGAGATAAATACCTGTTAGGGCAATTTTAGTGCCAAATTTAAATTTTTTTACGACATATAGGAGTGAAACTTTGGTCTTAATGAGCGTCTCACGGATAGGAGTTATATGACTAGCACAAAAACCGTACCACTAAAATTTTTTCCACCCCCAAATATGTGAGGATCGCCCCTAGAATTGGTAGGAAAAGCATTTATGCTATGATGTGTGTACCGGTAGCACTTAGATTCTAGAACTTGCGTTAGGACCATTCCGAGGCCACAAGTGAGACTACATTCGTGTAGTTAGATTTACTACATGATAAGAGGCATTAGGATTAACCCATTGTTTTACACCTGTGTTTTTGTTATAATTACTTTGGCTACATTGGTCAAGTAATTCTCCCACACCCTTTGCGTTGTACTCATTTTTAGTACACGATACCCCTAGTACACCCCTCAGAGCCTATCTTTTCGTTTGATCTTTAAGCATTTTACTTAAAGGAAGAATTTGTTACACCCCACTTAAATGTACACCCAAATCGCCTTAGCCTACCTTGTATGCACTCATTTTTAGTGCATTATTGTTACAACATTTATTTAAACCCCAAGTTAATTATCTAATTGATTACATGGTTGCTAAGTCGAGTCATATCTTTGTACATATTGTTTTGGGACGATTGGGACTCATGGGTAAAGTACTAGTGTAATAGAGTAATGGGGAAGAACATCATTTATTACCCCCATATGTGCTAAATATTTTAAAAGTACTCCAAGTGTTTCGATTATCTTAATTCGAGTCATTAGAATAATTATTTGTAAAGTTATGTAAAAGTTCAAGTGTAAGGGGATGCAACGCCCCTATGATGTATTATTTTGGATGGTAGGGCAAGAGTGTATGAAAAAAAAATAATAATAAATAAATAAAATAAATAAATAAAATAAAAAAATAAAAAAAAAATCGAAAAAATCAAGAAAAATACAAAAAAAATGAGAAAAAGAAAAGTAGAAAAAAACATACGGACTACCATCCCGTTTCATTTTATGTTTATTTTATGTTTTTGTTATTTTGTTTTTAGCTTAAGTCGAGTCTAGTCTTGGCTTAGCAACGCCATATTGTACATGTAATTAAACCGTGTTTAACTCGCCATCAGTAAAATATCCCTTATCCAACAAAACCGTGTTTATCATATCCCTACACCTCACGTTATAACCCATGTAAAAGCCCTCTTTGATAGTTTATCTTAGGTGCTTACGCCTAGTGGAGGAGGTTTTTGATCCTTTCCCAAGCCTATGGTAATCTATTTGCTATGACAGGTAGTGAGAGATATTATCCGTTTTCATTTATGAGATTTATTTTGATGACACCTGAGAGATGTGAGTATCTAAACACTACTTGTGAGGTGCTAGTTTGTAATCTCCGTGCTTATTATGATTAAAGTGGAACGACTATTTGTTGTAATTACTTTTATATTAGCATTAAATGACCCCTAACTTGTATTTTGATTAGAATAAAAGCGCATTTGCTTGAGGACAAGCAAATCTCAAGTGTAAGGGTATTTGATGAAGCGAAAAGTGTACCGCTTTTAGGGGGTCATTTAAGCCCTAAATCGTATTTATTTGATCAAATATTGCCCTAAATCGTTCCTTTTGTCATTTTAGGTACTTTGGAGAAGAAATCTGGAAAAAGAAGCATTTTGGACGTTTTTGGAGCATAAAAGTGAAGAAAACGACAAAGTCTAAAAATGGCTAGAAAAGTACCTTTGACGGCGTCAGGGATTGTTCCAGACGGCGTCATGGCTTGTCAAAAAAGGTGGATATGAAAAATACACATGATAAGCCAGGGAATTTTACAAGGGAATTCTGACGGCGTCACCCTTTAAGGTGATCAAGGCCATCACGGTTTAAGTTAAAGCGGGACGGCGTCAAGCCCTATTCTGACGGCGTCAAGCCTTGATAAGCCAGAGCGGATTTTGGAAGACTAAAGAGGGACGGCGTCAGGAAGGCCATCCGGGAACCCTAAACGCGGCGAGGTGACGGCGTCAAGATCTACAACGTGACGCCGTCAGATACTAAACTCTATATATAGTTTTGCAATTTTTATTCATTGTGTGGAACTTATTGTGTGTAACTTTGTGAGGAGAAACCCTAGACGAATTTCTGCCATTTTTAAGGGTTTTCATACCCTTGGATCTCCCATGTTTAATTGAAGATAAGTAATCATTTAATCAATCAATATGTCTATGTGTTGTTTGATTATATCTTGTTCTTGTCTTTTGATTAACATGCTAGGCTAGATTTATCTTGTGTTTGCTTAGATCTAATGAAACCTAACTATTGATTATTGGTTATTAGTGTGTTATTAATTGTATTGGATGATTGTTTATCGATGTTAGGCTTAAGAAAACTGGCTAACCTCCTATACGGTAACTTGCTTGAATGTCTTAAGAAACATGAACCAATGCGTACTAGGTTTATATGGTTGTATTTAATGCATGAGCGAATTCTAGTGATCCCATGTTAGGAGCTTCCTAGCCGGCTCGACATAGGAGTGAAGTAGGAGCTTGTAGAGTTGGGGAAGTACGTACGCCACCCCACGATTGGTATTAAGGAATACACCCGTCATCCACGCAATTAGTACACACTAATCAACCGGTAAAAGATAGTTAGGGAGTAAGGAAATCTAAGTAAACACATTTCTCTCCATATAAGTTTCACCACTTTTCATTTTCAGTTATTTTATCTTATTTGCATTTGTAGTAATTTGGGTTAGTTGACTAGCAACTAATTCCGCCCACTCCTTCAAAACGAGATTTTACTTGCTTTCTATAAAACATAAAAATACAAAAAATAATCTTCCTTCACCCTTAGACCTAATTAGAGTAGTTTTTCATACCTAACGAACACTATTCCCTGTGGAGAACGATCAATCCCCCGTACTTACCACTACACTATACTACATCGGTCAGGTACACTGCCTTGTGGGGTTGTAAGCCTCTTGAGATCCCTCGAGAGGTAAAAACTGTTGTAAGGTCCAAAACCACGCATCAGAGACTTCATTACTAAAACCTTGTTGGGTTTGTTCCAGTACTAGCTCCATCTCAGTCGGCACTTTTCCCTTATCCAATTTTCTCCTTTTTTAATCATACCTAAGGACTTCTACACTAACTAGTGGATTGTCCCTGGGTAGATCCCTCCGGCTCTGGCGGGATCTTGGGAACTTGAGCCTAACCTAACCATCCTTATAACTCCATACATTCATTAAAATGGTCGGTCTTTGGTATTCATCCACGATTGCCAAACCAAATCTTTGAAAAATCTCTCAAAGTGTTCATGATTCTGAAACACATTTTTGCAAACACTTGAGAGTTTTATATTTTTCAAATGCTCCCCCTCAACATGTGCTCGGTTGATTGTTTTATAAATTTGCACATGTTAGGTAGAGCTCGCACTTTTTGAATTGATCAACTTTCAGTGAACATGACCGATTCGAGACATGCTTACATCACTGGTTAGACCAGCTTGAAATTATTACCCGTCCTGGTCAAGTCCATAGAAAGTTTCTCGAAACGGTACACTCTACTCAGACACATTCTTTTCGAGACACGCTTACATCACTAGTTAGACTAGCTTGAAATTATTACCCGGCCAGGATATGTCCTTTCGATTCATGACAGTATATGTTTCGTCAATTCATTTGTTAAGTCTGAGTCACGATCTCATGTTATGCCAAATTCTTTGCTCCCCCTCAATAAGTGCATTGGTATACAAAAGAGTTTAGCACTTACGGGAGAGCTTACTTTCACATCCAAAACATTTTGCTCCCCCTCAATATGTGCATAGATATACAAAATGGTTTAACACATACGGGAGAGCTTACTTTTACGTTCAAATCATCACATTTTATCAGATTTCATATTTAAATCACATTCTCTCCCCCGATCAAAAATTTCAAACCATTTGAGATTTGTGATCCCAATTGATTTAAATGAGTTAGAAAATGTGGGAGAAAATGTGTCCAATTTTAATGTATTCTGATAATGGAACATACTATGCTCCCCCTTAATCTAAGAGGGAGATTCACTGCTTATTATGCACAAAGTGATTATTATGACACAAATGATATTGACCTTTTCGCGCAGATGATGTGATCATCCACTTCTCTGAGGGAGTCATTGGTCAGTATCAATTATCCATCCACCAACAAGAACCTCCAAGTTGTAGATCCCCACTTGGCGAGATCGGAACAAATATTGCTTTGTTTTACTGAAGGTGGTGGTGGTGATGACGGTGTTGTTGTTGTTGTTGTTGCCGATGTTGTTGTCGTGGTGAATTCTGAGCCAATCAATAGAGTTTGAACGTCTGATCACATGGTTAGAATGGGAACTGGCACATTCATTTTGGCTATGGAATCTGCATAAGAATATCAACACAGATATACATACATACAGATACACTATTCCTTAATAGCTACCCTTCAGCAGCTTGCCACATTATAATACCAAGTTCATCTTATAATCAAACCACAATCAGGAACTACGTCAAACCACTATCTAGCATGAAGAGCAAATAGCAATCATGAACATGGCAATTACACTGATTTCAATATTCAATTCAGGATCTTAGAACATATTCTAACATATAGCAATTACCTAAGCGAATCCTGAGAACATGCAATATCAACATAATTAAGCAGCAATCTACCACAAAGTCAAAGCATTTGAAATCATTCATTTAGATCATACAAATGCCAGTGGAGCATTCAAGAACATCAAACACAACTGGTTTTCTAACTTCTTTTAGGTTTTGAGTCTTAAAGCATTTTGGGGATTATACGAGGATTCCAAAGTAACACAAATGAACCTTCTAGATACATAAAGCTAGGAAACTATAAGCAAATTGCACATAATGTCCTAAACTTTCTAGCAACTAACACATTTGGCCATTTGATATAAAGTTTTTGCAAGATCCTCTTCAACTAATACCCCATTAACTACAAAACTTTTTCTAACAAGTATGATTTAACCAATAAGTCCGTTTGATGATATAAATTTTGAGTTCACTCTCCCCCTCAATCAATGACCCTTTAGTCGTTGATTGAGTGACAAATTTTATGCACAATCCAAACTTAAACAAATTTCATACAACACATATTCACCAAGTGTCTCACAAATAATTTTCAGAAGAATCATAGAATGAAAACTATTTGTATGCCAAGAAGATTTCTCTTCTTTTTCAAGAAATGATGCACTGAAACGTACATCAGATCGAAGAAACATGGATATAAAGTAATCCATGCCCAGGTGAACATCACCCAGTTGGAGGAACAGCCGTCCTTTTGGCGACGTGCTTTCCCCAATTTGAAGCGCGGGTTGCTATCTAAAGTAATAGCAAGCCATTTAGACATGTTTTAATCCTCCATTTTAACTTCTGCGCGAGCTTCATTTAAAGACCCGTGCCATTATTGAATGACATTTCTAAGTCCGTAAATGTTATCGATAAACAGAAGACATGCCTAGGTGAAGCTATTTTTGGTATTTTCTAATTTTTTAATTTTTATGGTTTTTCTGATTTTACGTTTCTCTATTTACAATTAGCAAGATTTCTATATATCTATTTACAAACTGGTATAAGATTTGAAAAAGAATGTAAGAAGCAAAATATATACAAGGATACGAACCGAAAACCATTACTCCTCAGCTTCCAGAATATCTTCGCTGCCATCGCTTTACTTGCTGAAGAGTAATGTGAGCACATTTAATCAGGGATTAATTCAGACTTTTCACTCTCCCCTAATTAGTGCTCTCCCCCAATTTGACAACCTTTCTGATGAACACCCATAATAGGAAGAAGAAGAAGACTTTAGATGAACACCCATAATAAGAAGAAGTCTTTTGGTAACCAAATGCATGCCGTCTTTAGTCTTCTAACACTCCCGTCCTTGAGTAAAGCCGTCAAAAACCTTAGGCCTCTTTTCATAAGTTTAAGTTGAGCTTCAACTGAAATCTAGCTTAACCCCACAACTCATCAAACAAGAACTGTCATGAGGTTAAGCTAAACCACAAATTTAAGCCCAGTAACAACTTGATTTCAGCATAACCTCACAACTCATCAAACAAGAACTGTCATGAGATTAGGTTAAAATCAAGTTGGACCTAACCTTAAACTACAGAACAAATTGAACCTAACTTAACTCCACAACTCATCAAACAAGAATTGTCATGGGATTAAGTTAAATATCAAGTTGTAAGATAAGAACTCAACATTTTTTGAATGTAGAGAAGACTGTAGACTCGACCTTCTTCAAGATTGCCCAATGTGGAGGAACAGAATGCCAATCATCTTCATCTCACCAAATGCCTTCCAGTAACCTTACATATAACCCATTAGCCCGCAGCATCCACATGAGACGATAACACCAGTAGAGAATGAAGAATAGACTGACGACTCGACCTTCTTCAGTCTTTAGTATAACACCAAAGTAACAAGTTGAACCACTGATCATCTATAGTATTTATCCTCTTAGATATTAAGCCCTGATCACGTGAACCTGTTGTGCGTCCTTGATGTACACATTCTCTCTCCCCTGATGGTTACGATTAATCAGCACATAACGTAGCAGTGAAACGATAATACCAAGGTAACAAGTTGAACCACTGATCATCTCTACGGTTATCAACACCGGAATAACTTCAACTCAGAAGCAGTATAAAGCCCGATCACGTGAACCTGTTGTGCGTCCTTGGTGTACACATTTCTCTCCCCCATGATGGTTACGATTAATCGGAATCATCATCATGATGTGTACATGCAGCGTAATGAAGTGTACATGAAGCATTGACTAGAAACCCTTTGATGCTGATTGAACCAGCCCGTGAGACGATGTCGATTAGCATTCCATGACCATGTTCTTCAACACCTTGATAGACGGAGAAAGATGTAGTGTTGGAGAACCATGGTTTGCACGACTCCTGAACTGACGTATTCAGGAGTCGTATGACCATTTCTCAATCATCAATCAACATGTAGATTAATATTCACCCTTTCCCCCCCTCAAAAATTGCATATGCCTGCCAACTGCAATTTTTGATGATTGAACTAGTTAATATGAATACCATCAACGGTAAGTAGCTCCACTTGACGGTACTTGAAGACTGACATGTTGTTTATTCACCCTTTCCCCCCCTTAAAAATTGCATATGCCTGTCAACTGCAATTTTTGGTTGAATACGTGAATAGCAATATACTCCAATATACGTCGATCCACTTGAAGACTGAATAAGCATGAAAAGAGCATGAAACTTGATGATGAGAATGGCCATAAATAAGAGGACTCCTCTTCTCTTGAAGATAAAGTGCACTCAAGCGTACACTTTTCTTTTCTTTGATGAACGAGGCCTGAACTGATATGAACAGGCGTCATAATGATGAAGAACGAGGCCTGCACTGATGTGTACAGACGTCATTATGAATGAAGAACGAGGCCTGAACTGAGGTGTTCAGACGTCATAATGATGAAGAGCGAGGCCTGCACTGTTGTGTACAGACGACATAACTCTCTCTTTACTACTTCTCTCGTCTAACTCCATACCAACCCCATTATCATTCTATCGGCTTGATGTCGTGACCACTGATGGAGTAAAACCCAATATAATGAACTTGAGACTGAAGTAACATAACCCGAACTTGTGACTTAAACTTGTACTAATGTGAGACAAAGAGCGGTGCAGAGACTTCGTGCAACATCGAATCCCTAAGTACTCTATACTCTTCAACCAGCCAACCATCAAGTATAAGACGTACATCACCTCTTGGATATCCACAACTTCGTGTGACACTGAGCACTACAACGTGACTCCTTAAAGTGATAGTTATTTTGTAATAGGGAGAAAGAAAAAATAACTAGATATCCAAGTCCTCGTCATTGAATTTAAAGCTCGAACAAGGATCTCGAAGAATCTTCATCCAACCTCCCCGATATCTTCAGATACTAAGTACACGCACCCATGAAATTTCACTTCAGCCTCAAATAAATAATACTGATCTAACGCCGTAGTCACATCTTGTCGATTAACTGCCCCGATCCAGCCATTTGTGATGTTTTAGCTGATCTTTGATAATGGTTTTAACCCGATCATGGTCAAGAGCGCATAGCCCATCATCACGGTATTTTACAAATCTAGAAGAAACCGTGAGACAGTAACAGATTGAATATGGCATGACTGATTTGATTTTGGTGAACTTCAGCTTGGGTTAAGAATATCTCGTGAGAATTACAGATCACATCACAACTTTTAAAACCTTTGTCCAACTAACCAACCTCGTACACAAACAACTAGTTGTGACCACTTGATGAAGGAAACCCGATATACCCATATTGCAAATGAAGTAGAATTACTCAAATTTGTTACCTAAGCTTGCATTGTTGTTGGAAGAACGGTGTTAAGTCTCTAAGTACGTAATGTTATCCTGACAAAGTATGAGACTTTCATCACCTCTTGCGATTATCCACAACGTCTTCTACGTGTGACACTGAGTACTACAATGTATCTCCTTTAAGTGATAGTGTAGGATCGAGTACTTCGAGCTTGATTGAGCTTGGTATAAACAAGAACCTCTGTATGCAATACAAGTGTTTATGCGGAAACTAAACAGCAAGTATAATAAAGAAGAAAACTCTAAACGACAATGATCCTCTATGGATCAAACTATGAACTAGGAATTATGATATTGAATATTGAAAAACGTTAAAGGTGTACATAAACTCATAGACGGGTTTATCTTTTATACTAACAAGATCACCTAACCCTAACCCGTTCTACAAGAAAACGTGTGAAGAGATAAACAACAATCTCTTCTAAAAATAAATCTTAACAAACATTCTAAATATACGGATAACAAATAATACTATCCGCAGCAACAACACTATCGGCAGGAACAAGATAACACTGTCGGCAGCAATGAGCTTTCAGCAGGAACCAAAAGCTATCGGCAGGAACCAGCTAAATATACGGATAACAAATAATACTATCCGCAGCAACAACACTATCGGCAGGAACAAGATAACACTGTCGGCAGCAATGGCTTTCAGCAGGAACCAAAAGCTATCGGCAGGAACCAGCTTAACACTATCGGCAGCAACAATGAAACTCTTATTTCCCAGAGATCCTAACAATCCTCCCCTAATCTTGAGGTTGACTAGGTTAACCTGCAAGATTCCACTGTGATAGAGCTTGGAACTTCTCAGGCTTGAGGACTGCGACTTAGCAGCAGCAATAAGTAGTAACCAGCAAAATCCTTAACTTGCAAGATTCCAGCCTCTATAGCATCCAGCAGCAACTTCAATAGTTCAGCAGGAATAAGAAATCTTCTTCAAAACATGCATACTGGTCACCATGACTTGCACTTGAACTTAGCTGCTACTAATGACAATATGTACATCAAATCACTTAAGTTTCATACTATTCTCATCACATCCAGGTGTGTTAACTCCTGTGAGAGGTGAATCATTGAAAATTAATGGATTTGATGTCTCTTTACCAATAGCCATCACTACTGGAGTAGCCAATGTTTAGGTGTGTGAGACCATGGTACATTGATAACCATCTGATTTATTAGCAAATCAGCAACTATAAACGGATTTGACTTGTCTTTACCTTAGCTGTTTGCTCAGGACTAGCCAATTCTTAGGTTACATCAAACCTTGGTGAATTGAATACCAAATATGGATACCAATTGTCTTTACCACAAACCATACTTTTGTGGACTAGCCAATCCTTTGGATCCCATAAAGGGTTACATCCATGGTGAATTGAGAACCATTTTCAACTCTCAGAACTGAATCATGGGTGAGTTGAAGTACCCTATAGCTTTGAGCAAGCTATTACAGCTATCAACGGATTTGATAATCACACCAGAGCCGTACCCTCATGGTGAGCCAACTCTTTCTTGTCTGCAAGACATGGTGAGTTGAGCACCATTTATTGTGCAGGTGTAAACACCAACACTGTACCTGCAACAAGAACAAAACCTCCCCTTAAGCTTCATCCTCCCCTTAAGCTTCATCCTCCCCTTAATCTGCAATCCTCCCCTTAAGCTCAGTATCTAGGGATTTACCATCCCAATATGGACCACCAAATGTTTAAACCTTGGTCCATCAAAAGCCTTGGTCAGCAGATCAGCAACATTATCATCTGTGTGAATCTTAACCACCTGAATAAGATGCTTCTCATAAGCATCTCTTATGAAATGGTGTCGAATCTCAATATGCTTTGTCCTTTGATGATAAACAGGATTCTTAACAATACACATAGTACTTTGATTATCAATAAAAATCTTAGTGTTCATATAGTTGAACCCATAATCCAACAGCTGATTTTGCATCCAAAGTACCTGTCCACAGCAACTAGCAGCAGCAACATACTCTGCCTCAGTAGAAGATGTAGCCACTATAGTGTGCTTCTTGCACTGCCAAGAAACCAACCTCCTACCCAGAAACTGACAACCTCCTGTTGTAGACTTCCTATCAAAGTTAGCCCCAGCATAATCACTGTCACTATATGCTTCTAACACAAAAGGAGAATCTTTAGGATACCAAAGTCCCATCTTTGGCTGTCCTCTTAGATACTTGAAGATTTTCTTAACTGCATTTAGGTGAGAAGTCAATGGTGTAACCTGATGTCTAGCACATGAACCAACAGCAAACATGATATCAGGTCTTGAAGCTGTCAAATACATGAGTGATCCAATCATGGACCTATAAAGATGAACATTAACAGCAGCATCAGGTTCATTATTGGACTTAGGCTTTGGACGTTCAAAAGGAGTTGTAGCAACCTTCACATTTTCCATATCAAACTTCTTAAGCATGTCATAAACATACTTCTCCTGGCAAATAAAGATCCCATCTGGTTTCTGCTTAACCTGAAGACCCAAGAAGAAAGTCATTTCTCCCATAGCACTCATCTCAAATTCACTCTTCATCAATTCTTCAAACTCCCTGCACCAGGCTTCATTAGTAGAACCAAAGATAATATCATCTACATAAACTTGTACCAGAATGATATCTTTGAAGTTCTTTCTTATAAAAAGAGTTTTATCAATAGCCCCTCTTCTGTAACCATGTTTTAGCAAAAAGGCTGATAACCTTGCATACCAAGCCCTTGGTGCTTGATGAAGACCATAGAGTGCTTTAACCACTTTGTAAACCAAATTAGGATTCTGAGGATCCACAAATCCCTGTGGTTGAGTAACATAAACTTCTTCCTCAATCCTGCCATACAAAAATGCACTCTTCACATCCATTTGATATACTACAAACCCCATAAAGGAAGCAAAAGCCAAAAACAATCGAATAGCTTCAACTCTTGCCACTGGCGCAAACACTTCATCATAATCAATCCCCTCTTCCTGTCTATGACCTTGAGCTACTAATCTAGCCTTATTTCGAACCACAATTCCCCTAGCATCCCTTTTATTCTTTAGAATCCATTTAGTCCCAATAGCATGCTTTCCTGCAGGCAAAGGTACTAACATCCATACTTTCTGATTCTGGAACTGCTGCATCTCCTCTTGCATAGCCTCAACCCAATCATCATTAGTAAGAGCTTGAGCTATGCTAGTTGGTTCAACTTGAGATAAGAAACAAGCATACAGACAATGTAAATAATCAGTATGATTGCTCCTCAACTGATCCTGTATATAACTGAGAAAAGCAGATTCTCCAAACTTGGGTTGATGAAGTTTACTTCTTGTCTGAACAGGGGAATTAATATCTCCAAGAATCAAAGACTGAGGATGAACAGTATTGATCCTCTTGGTAGCAATGGGATTGACTTCAATGGAGGATGCCTGATTAGTGATTGAGGGGTTGAAGTCATCATCATATGAGGAAGAAGTGAAAATGCCAGTTCTGGACTGATGATGAGGATCATTCAGCTTATCTTTTGAAGAGACTGAGTTTCCAAGATCAGAAGGAATTGGAAATCTTTCAGGGGAGTTAACAACACCCAGAGTGTCCACAGATGGAGAAGACACAGGAACATCAGCAGAAACCCTAGAAGGTTCGGCAGGAACAGATCCACTTTCAGCAGGAATGGGATCAGCAGGAACATGAATACCACCAGTTGAATTCAGTTGTCTTCTAACTTCAGCTTCAGCCTTTCTCAGAATCTCCTCTGTCTCTTTAGAAAACCCAGAATCAAACATCTCAGCAGCTCTTTTGGCATTAAACTCTTGTCTTTGAAGCCTAGCAAGATCTTCTGCATAACTAGAATCACCTCCAGCCATATCAAAAGAATCTTTGAGCTTTGAACCTGAAATGTTGTTAGAGGGAAAAGAAGGAACAACTATAGGTCGTTCATCACTTTCAACATCAGACTCATCATCTGAGGTATCTGCATTGTTAGTTTGAGAAACATTTGTACCAGCAGATAGATTTGATTTGAATCTATTATAACCTAAGGTGTCAGATAGATAATCCAGATCAAAGTACCACTCTGGACCAGCACCCTGCAAATTAGGTTTATCTTCAAGATATCTTAAGTTGAGAGTCTCTTCTATTCTCTTAGAGGACAGATTATAAACCCTATAGGCTTTACCATGAGCAGAATATCCAACAATAAACCCTTCATCAGCCTTCCCATCAAACTTGCCTAGGTAATCACTAGTGTTCAAAATAGTGACATGACATCCAAAAGGCTTAAGTTAACTAATGTTTGGAACCTTCCCAGACAAAAGTTCATAAGGTGTTTTATTATGAGGACTAGTAATAGATACCCTATTCAACACATAACAAGCAGTACAAACTGCTTCAGTCCAAAACATAGTAGGCATCTTAGATTCAGCTAACATAGTCCTAGCTGCTTCTATCAGGGTCCTATTTTTCCTTTCTGCAACCCCATTTTGTTGTGGAGTTCTAGGATTACTATAGTCCCTTTTTATCCCCTTAGACCCACAGAGGTCAATAAGATTAGAGTTCTTAAACTCTGTGCCATTATCACACCTTATAGACTCAACCTTTTTACTTAGCTGATTTTCTATTAAGGCAATAAAATCCCTAAGAACTGGATAAGTTTCATCTTTAGTACCCAAAAAGAAAGTCCATGAAAACCTGCTAAAATCATCTGTAATCACCAGGCAGTAGTTCTTATAGTCAATACTTCTGATAGAAGTAGGACCAAAAAGATCCATATGAAGAAGCTGCAAAGGCTCAGAGATGTTGCTCACAGCAGTTATGGCCTTGTATGATGCTTTGTGATGCTTTCCTTTGTTGCAGGCAACACAATCATGGTCATTTGAGAAGATCTTCATAGGAAGTCCTTTAACCAACCCATTCTTAGCCAGCTTGTTAATGGTCTTGAAATTCACATGGGCCATTCTTCTGTGCCATTTCTTAGATTCATCCACAGAAGCTTTTGCAACCAAACAAGCAAGTGATCCCTCAGGCTGAACATCACTAAGATTGAAGCTATAAAGATTGTAAGTCCTAGGAACTTTAAGTTCAACCTGACTTTCATCAGGCAGCTTGAAGTCTTTGGACAACACATAGCAATCATTCTCAGTGAAGAGAACACTGTTCTTCTTGTCACATATTTGGGAGACAGAGAACAAATTGAAGTCTTGAAGTTCCTTCACATAAAGTACATCTTCAAAATCCAGCTTAGCAGTCTTGATAGTTCCCTTCCCAGAAATTATTCCATCTCCTCCTCCAAATGTGACAGTACCTCCATTCAAAGGTACAAAGTCATGCAATCTATCCAAATTCCCTGTCATACTCCTGGAACACCCACTATCAACAATTCCAACATCTTTGCTTCTAAAAGGAAAATCCTGAGAGAAAGAATACATATACAACATTAGATACAAGAGAGACTCAAGCCATTGCTGACTTGAGCCTGCCTAGTGGATCAATTAGAATTAAACCCTGGAGATTGATGAGATCCACCATTGATCTTGGACCCCATTTTCATTTGTTGATTATTGATTTTCCAAGAACAACCTGCTGAGGACTTAACAGCAGTTTTCCATCTTGCCCCTCCCTTATTCATGGTGTCTAAACAAACAGGTCTCAAATTATTTTGAAAGTAAGAACTAGTAGGTCTTCTGAAAGGTCTAGTCAAATTGCTTCTCCAACCAGCAGGATTGATCCTACCGGCAGGAACTGAATACACAGCAGCAACAGGCTTATCGGCAGGAATGAACTTATCAGCAGCAACCGGCTTACCAGCAGGAACTGGCTTGCCAGTAGCAACTGAAGTTCTCCTTGCTGCTTGAGGAATATAAGGGGGAATATCATTCACATTTTTCCATACAAACCTATTTTGACATGCATTCAAACCTATCTGTTTCTCATAATAGTCACAATCTTTAATAAGATGATCATAACTACGACACACAAAGCAAGATTTCTTTCTAGGGGTCTTTTTCTTAACAATAACTTTCTCATTGCAAACAGAATTATTCAAACCAACACATGAAACAAAATTATCCTTAACACAATAAAAACCACAATCATAATTGTTTGAAACAGAACCACAACTAGAATTGTTTGAAACAAAACCACAACCAGAAACATTATTGTTTTTAACACTATCAAAAGAAATATCTTCAAATGCAGCTGTCTTAGAGTGAGATTCATCATTAGCTACTTCTGAGGAGAGATCTTCTGACTTTATTGATGCTGACTTGTCACTTGATCCACATGTGGCATAGTCATCTGTCTTGATTTCTGAAGATTTGTCACTGTAAGAACAAGAGACAAATTCATTAGAGTCACAATCAAGATTAGGCAAGTCCTTTGCCTGTTTGCCATACATCATTTGTGAATCATCAAAGTCATCAAAAGGATTAGCAGGCTTAAATGTTCCAGTTATGGGTGGAGGAACATCATTCATCCCTCCCTCATTCACATACTTTACAGGCTTTCTATAATCTACAGGTTCTGGGTTAAAAACACTATACTCATTAGGGTCATAATACTGATTTGGCCCTACCAGGTTACCGAACCCTAAACCTTTTTTAGTTTTTGACGACATAGAACTATCAATAAGCCTGTGAAGGTTTGTGGATGACTCTTTCCACTTATCAAATCTAGCCAAGGCATTATCTAGTTTAGACTTTAAATCCTGATTATCTAACACTACCTTAGCTTTTTCCCTTTCAGAATGTTTAAACTCATTAATCGCATTTTTTAAATCTCTTTCCAATACCTTTATTTTTACTTCATAAGCAGACTGTTGTTGTTGATACCAGACCTTTTGTTGTTCTAAAGTTTTAACAGCCTTTTTATGTGCCTTAAGTTGAATAAAGTTATCCTTATTTTCACTTTCTATATCATCAAATTCCTGTTTCAATTTAGCATATTTAGAATCACAACCGAATGGGCAGTTATGTACCTGAGATGGATGACCCATCATTCCAAACTAACCAGCCACTTGATTCTTCTCACCATATCCAGCTACCATCCCAAAGACCTTATCTGATCCACTTGCAGCAGCTTTCTCATGATGTTCCCAGTCCACCATAGAATCCACAGACACTAAAGCCTTAGGGTCCTCTGAATCCAGCTCTTGAATTTTGAAAGCAGAATAACGAGCTTTATCATCCACCTTCTTATCTGGACATTCCCTAGCAAAATGTCCTGTTTGAGAACATTTATAGCACCTCACCTATCTTCTGTCAAACCTGGCAGGCTCCTGACCATCAAAGTTGACCTTTCTTCCTGCCTTCTTTTGAAACCTTTCCAATTTCAACGAAATCATAGCCACCTGCCATCTTAAGTCCATCTCCTCCAGATCCAATTCATCAACCTGATTGAAATCTTCATAAGCAATCTTCTGCTGTGGTTCACTCTCAGCAACAAACGAATGAAGCACCTCTACTACAAGATTATCAGATCTGTTCTGAGCTTTTGGTGTGGCAGATGAATAGGAGATTGATGATGTTGATGGTGTTGGACTGTTTCCATATGATGCTTTGTTAGCACCAGAGTTACTAACAAAAGCAGTATGGGTTGGAGTATGAGGTGTATAGGTGGAATATCCTTTGATATCCAGTTCAAGGGTTTTCAACTTGTTGTACAGATCATCAAAGCTCATATAATCCAGACCTCCTTTGGCTTTGAGTGTTATGGAAACCTGAGACCAGGATGGTGGCAAAGCCCTCAGAAACTTGGTGTTGCAGTCTTCATCGTCCGGCCTAGCTTTCAACTGGTTGAGTTGACTCAAGATCTTGTGGAATCTGTCATACCCTTTGTGAATCCCCTCAGCCTCAGAGATCTTGAATTCCTGAAACTCTTGCTTGAGCATAGACTTTCTCATTTTTCTGGATTCATCATTCCCTCCAAATCTGGCTTTTACAGCATGCCAGATCTTTCTAGCATCATCCAAGTGATGGAAATCACTCATATGATCCTCTGGAATAGCTTGAAGCAGAAGGGTTCTTGCCTTGGTTTCCCTTTGCACAGCCATGTGCTCTTCTGCAGTAACAGGTGGTTCTATATAGATATTGCCATCCTCGTCCCTTCCTGTATTCTTCTTGCTATTTCCCTTGAGAATGACATTCCACAGATTGTAATCACTGTTTGTGATCCAATATTCCATTCTCATAGCCCAGACTTCATACTCATCTTTCTTCAGATATGGGAATTTAGCATTGTTGGTGGACATAGTGGTGACAATTTGGGTTTGGACTTGAGAGGTTTCAGGTTTGGGTTGTTGATCAACAGGGTTAACGACATTGTTTTGAGGGATTTCGTCTTCCATTGAGAGAGGGTTAAGAGATATGAGATCGACCTTTTTCTTCTTTATCAGAGATCCTTACCAGGCTCTGATACCACTTGTAGGATCGAGTACTTCGAGCTTGATTGAGCTTGGTATAAACAAGAACCTCTGTATGCAATACAAGTGTTTATGCGGAAACTAAACAGCAAGTATAATAAAGAAGAAAACTCTAAACGACAATGATCCTCTATGGATCAAACTATGAACTAGGAATTGTGATATTGAATATTGAAAAACGTTAAAGGTGTACATAAACTCATAGACGGGTTTATCTTTTATACTAACAAGATCACCTAACCCTAACCCGTTCTACAAGAAAACGTGTGAAGAGATAAACAACAATCTCTTCTAAAAATAAATCTTAACAAACATTCTAAATATACGGATAACAAATAATACTATCCGCAGCAACAACACTATCGGCAGGAACAAGATAACACTGTCGGCAGCAATGAGCTTTCAGCAGGAACCAAAAGCTATCGGCAGGAACCAGCTTAATACTATCCGCAGCAACAACACTATCGGCAGGAACAAGATAACACTGTCGGCAGCAATGAGCTTTCAGCAGGAACCAAAAGCTATCGGCAGGAACCAGCTTAACACTATCGGCAGCAACAATGAAACTCTTATTTCCCAGAGATCCTAACAGA
The DNA here is from genome assembly GCA_021014915.2 of Artemisia tridentata subsp. tridentata. Taxonomy (NCBI): domain Eukaryota; kingdom Viridiplantae; phylum Streptophyta; class Magnoliopsida; order Asterales; family Asteraceae; genus Artemisia; species Artemisia tridentata. Next base: position 312,223,467 of record CP139509.1, read on the forward strand.
TAGTCAACCAGGTCTTCAACCATCCACCCCGACTTCTGGAAACTAGATAACCCAATTCTTCAACTTACATCTTAAGCACGAGCAAGTTATCATTGAAATCATGCATCCAACCATCCCCGATTTCAAGATAAAATTAGGTAGACTCTTTTGTGAAATCCAACTTCACCCTCAAGCAAGGAATGCCAAATTAACTTCGCAATCATTTTGTGCGGTTGGATAGTCAAAGGGAGAAGAAGCATGCGCAAATTCTTAGCAGTGCCCATGACTCATAGTCAGTCCAAACAAACATAGTTGTCTGACCTAGCTGCTTGGATGTTATCAGGTGCAGTGCATGGAATAGTTGTCGTACTGTGTACAGGATTTTTACAGTTCTTGAGATTTAACCGAGAAATAAATTCAAGAACAAACTGCCCAACAGTAAGTATTAAACCATTGAACTCTTAGGCAATTTGCTAAGACTCAAACCACTTGAAAGCTAAACCACTGAAACTGGAACCGCTAATATTCAAACCTCTGGAGACTGAACCACTGAATCCTGAATCGCTACGATCTGACCCGCTGTAACCAGAACCGCTAAGATTCACACCGCTGGAGATGGAACCGCTAGGAACACGCGCTAATTCTCCCCCTCAAAAAGGGCATGAAATGACCTTTTTGCCAAAGCTGAGAGTCTGCGATGTTTTTTGAATTTGTCAGGTACAATACATGGAAAGAGACAAATAAAACTACTGCAACGAAGATGGTGATTAAGACTCTCTTGTAGTAACCCCTCGTTTGTCTCCTCATCAATGGTTTAGCAGATTAAAAATTCCCTGAAGCTCATAATATGCCAAAACCGCTTGATGAAATATGATTAGCTATAGAATGTGTAACAGGTTAAAACACGTCTCTGAACAAACCACCTCCCGTCTTTAAGTCTGACCACCTCTTGAGAAGATCTTGTACTACAATCCCATTAGAAGCTTGAGAAACAACAATCACTTGATGAAGCTTGATAAAGGACAAGTTCGCGACTTATACTTGCACTCAATTTGTGATTTAGAACCTATATTGAGCACAACAACGTATGTAAAACCCTAAAAAACCTAAAACATGTAAAAAGACCAAATTGCCCCTTCAAGTTTGAAAAATTATTTAAAAGCTTATAAAGCACCGAACCAATTTCGAACTTCTGGAAATGGACAAGTTATGCTACCAAATAATTTTAGCAACTACATTTAATATTTTTACAAAGTATAAAATACCCTTTTGGGCCGAATACTTATTATTATTATTATTATTATTATTATTATTATTATTATTTATTATTATTATTATTATTATTATTATTATTATTATTATTATTATTATTATACTTTATAATTAATATAAATACATTTTAATTATGGAAACTAATCAAAATTGATTTAACCAAATCAATTCCGAAATTTTGGCCTTACCTCCCTCCTCCTACTCGGCAACCTACCCTTTTATATAACTAATACAATTAATTTCTCCAAAAAAAAAAAAAAACCCTAAACCGAAATCAAACACACACACTAAAATTCGTGGTGCCTCCATCCGGCAATCTAAAATTTGTGAAGCATTTTTCTGGGCTTGTTCATCATCCAAGGAGCCTAGGAAAATTGGTTTGAAGGTTTAAGGTGCATTCTTTGGGTCGCTATAATTAGTTCTTGTCGAAAAATCAATCCGAGAGGTATAAATCTTAAAAACTATTCCCATACATTAAATAATTGTTCTAATAATTTTCTTATACTTGTTACATCATATATGATCTGTGAAAAAGGTTGGAATTAAATCATGCAAGGTTTAGGTGGTCGAATGGATTTAAAATGTGTAAAATGGATTAATTATGGAAAACATACTAAACGATTTTTCTAGGTTACCTTACTAATTTTTATGAGTTACTTGATAATGTTATAAGCTGGGAAACATGCTAATTCGAATTAGGGAGACTTGTGTTAGTTGATTTGGATTTAAATCATTAAAAAGGGTGTAAATTCTAATATATAGAAAACGAATTTTTTGGGTATCTAATGTATTTTTCCTGGGTTCCTTAGGCATCATATGATCTCAGAAAAATGCCCATTCGAATTTTTGAAGCACATGTAAATCGTGGCTAATTATTTTACAAACCGGATTTTGTGAAAAATAAGAATAAAAGGGATAATAAATCGAGGAAGCTAGGGTTAGGGTTTATTAGATTAGATCTGGTCATTTAGTGTGTTTTTAAGGATGTTTCAATGATTGGATATGATGGGAGAATGTAGGGCTTATTTTGTGTAAATAAAAAGTATACGATTTGTGTTTTTAAAAGTAGAGGGTGTGTTTTGTAAATTATGAAACCTATGGGATATTTTTGTAAGGTGTCTTGGATCTAGGTAAAAATACAGAAAATAATTTATAAGGGTCTCATGTGTTAATTTTGCATATAAAGGGTTTATTTGATAAATATATATATTTGTTAAATCGATTTGAAAATAAATAAAAATGAGGGACTAAATATGTAATATCTGGAAACTTGGTGCTTTTTTGAGTAATAAATTATATTCAGGGGGTTATGTGTAATTTTGGTAATTTAATGACTTAATATGTAATTGTTAATAATTAAAGGTTGAAATTGTAATTTAAAGGACTAAATATGTAACTTTGATAACTAGAGGGACTTGATGTGTAAATTGTGAATGTTTAAGGGTGTGTTCGTATAACATATTAAAATAAGTGTATATTGTGTAAAATTGGACACATGAGGATTAATTTGTAATTTATATAAGTATAAGGTTTAAATTGTAAATTAATAAAGTAAAAGGGTGTAAATCGTAAATTATGAAACTAGAAGGGTAAAAGAGTAATTCTAGAAAACATAAGTGTTTGAATGGTAAAATGATAAGATTTCAAATATGGACCTTTAACTTTGGTAAATTTGCATTAATAACCCTAAACTATGAAAGATTATCATATTTGATCCTAAATTTGTATACTGAGTTAAAATGAACGTTCCTTCCATAATAAGTTAATAATGAATTAAATTAATTCATATCATTTGAAACTTACTAAATATGGAAGCTTACTAATTCTGGAAACCTGCTAAAAATAGAAAGTTACTAAATCTGGAAAGTTTCTTAAAATGGAATGATGAACTAAAGATGGTAATCTGAACTTGAACCCATTAGTAATCTGTCTTCTACTTTCTCTAGGTGTGGATAGAAAGAGGTCTTGATCTTTCTCAGTGCTGTCTGCTTTTGTTCTTTGTGCTTGCATTTGAATAAGGTACAGATACTCTGCCCTTTCTCAGTAAGGGCGTCTTAATCCCTTGATATGATTTCTGATTTCTGATTCGTTTAAGTTTCCCAAGCCATTGCTATGTTCCCTTTTTGTTGTGAACCTTTGATATGATTCGTTGCTTTGTAAACCTTGATCTGTTAGACTCTGATTTGGCCTTTGGCATATTATATCTGATACATCTGTTCTGAACTGTCTGTTATGAACTATCTAGTTTGGACCTTTGGATATGACCTTCTGATTTGATTTGACACCTGACTCTTAGTTTGATACCCGAGCCAAAATTTGTGACCCTAGCCATGAAGGTAACATGGCCGTGTCTGTGATGCACCACTGGCATGACTAGTGTGTAGCCCTAGTGATTTGGTTACACCGTCCCTTTGATTTGGTCTGCATGTGATTGGGTAGGGGCGTATGGATGCATCCTAGATCTATTTCTGTTTAATGGATTTAATATGATATGATATGATATGATTTGTCTGGTGATTGGTACTGTGTGCAATACATGCCCTTCACATTTCTGAGAGGTCGCTCCTCTATGGTTACTGTATATGATATGATCTGATATGTTTCTGGGCTCGTGGTGGATTACTATCCTATATTATTCTTTCCCTTTTATTGACGGTACCTTATGATATTTCCTATTGCACCATATATTATATCTGATTCGTTATCATTTAATCTTTGCCATGATTCATACTTCCTTATCTTTGCTTTGTTATATGTATCTGTTCACTGAGCTTTTTAAGCTCAGCCGCACGTTTTTCTTTTCGTGTGCGGCAGGTATCTAAGCTAGGAGCTGGGGCTTTTGCTTTGGGATGAGAGTTAGAGTTTCATTGGAGCTGTTACCTTAGATGACCACCTTTATTATTGACATTTGTTTAATTTGGATTTCATTTCTTCTATTTATTTCCTTTGGATTATTTCCTCATCTTTTGGAACTTATGTATTTGGTTTCAAGTCGTGTTGACTTGACTTTCTTATTGATGTATGTTTAAGACTTCCGCTGTGTGATGTGTATGTATGCTCTGATTTGTCACCGTGATGTGACACCTTTACCCTTGTCGGGTTGGGGTGTTACAACGTAACTCCTTTAAATATAGGTGGTGATATATACCCAACCTTCCATCATTTATTGTATATATCCACTTCTTGAACATCCAAGTCTAATCACCTTAATCACATTAAATTGCAAATTGTGATTTAGAACCTATATTGAGCACAACAACGTAACTCCTTTAAATATAGGTAGTGATAAATACCCAACCTTCCATCCTTTATTGTATATATCCACTTCTTGAACATCCAAGTCTAATCACCTTAAATACGCTCGAGCAAGGGTCATCAAACATCGTGCATCCATCCACCCCGAGATGTTTGTGACACTAAGTACACCAACCCGTGAATTAACAAACCAACCAAGTTACCATAATTTCCCAATTCCTGCCAATCTCGAAGCACAAACTTATCCCGAAAATATAGTCAACCTCGTAAGTTTTATTATGTCAAAATCTAAGTCCAGCCTACTTGTCCAAAATTTATTTCACAGGATTTTACAGCTCTTGAGATTTAAACCGAGAAATCGAATCTTTCGCGGGATTTTCTAGAACTCAAGTCGTAGGCACTAATAGTACAATGCTGACAACTCCACAACTCTATAATCCCGTTAACGTTCATAAACCCAAATACTAGCCTTGACGTGTGAGTCTTCGTGAAATAATGTATATCCAAACATACCAAAATTCACTCAATGTATGAAAAATACATTTGAAGAATCACATTTCCACCCATTACATTGATATAATCGTTGTGGATCCAAAAGACCAAACCAATAATTTTATCTCCTACCACATTTCGTTTGCAGCCCAAGTTAACAACAATAACGGCCAATATAACACAAACTAATGTGACCCGTTACAGCAGTTCACATAATATCCACCAAACGGCCCATATACATAAATCACTTAAACACACTCCAAACCATTTCAGCCCGTGAATTTAACATCAGCATCCAGCCCATTCAAATCAACCTAGGCCCATCCAAGTTAATAATCCAAATCAACCCACATATAAGATTGATAATAACAAAACTCTTAACCCTAATCTCATTCTTTCATCCGCCCCCACACCTTTCATCACTCCACCTAACAATCATCATCAAACTGATCTAAGATCTGTCAACAACTCATCTCCTAGTCACCCTCATAATTAAGAACATCTTATAACACAATAGAACACGTCAACAAACACAATCCAACAAAGTTCTAACACCATCGATCAAACTCATCAAGCCTCGAAAACGTATTTCCAATAAGTATGCGAAGAACCCGTTCCATGACTAAAAACATGGGACGATTCAGGAAGGCCCTTTGAAGACATCAAGATCCTTTGAAGGGTCAAAGGTAGGTTCGACTTGTTAAGATATACATTTTGTACTTTGTTAATGAATCGAAACAAGAAAAGGAAGAGAACAACATTGTTATTATTCTTCTTCCTATTGGTTTCGTACAGTGACTGACGCCAAGTCTAAAAAATATGGTCAATGATGATTACTTGTGTTAGACTCTTTAAAAATCTTGTCATCACATTATTTTACACGAGAGTAAACTGAGACCATAAAGTTGATGTTATTTTATTATGAATGAGTCGTGGTTGTGATCAATGATGATTTGACTTCTTCGTGTGTTGGATTTCCAAAGTCTTGATGTTTCATAATCAAACACGAATAAAGATCTGAGATCTTGTATTCATGTTGTCCTTAGAGTTTGAGTCTTGGTATAAATGAGATGAGTGTTGAGAAGTGAAGTTGAGGATTTCTTGATGTTGGATTTTTTGGATTGGTTGTGGTCTCTTCTTCATATTATATGTTAGTAATTGACTGATGATCAAAGTGAGTCTGTGATGTTTCGTTAGCGATCAACGGGCATGGTCAAAGCTACACAGTCAAACAGCTAAAAAGTCAAACCGCCAAAAAGTCTAAACCGCTACAGTCACTAAACCGCCACTCGATAAACCGCCAGTCAATAAACCGCCAGTCAATAAACCGCCACTCAATAAACCGCCAGTCAATAAACCGCCAGTCAATAAACCGCCAGTCAATAAACGCCAGTCAATAACCGCCACAGTCAATAAACCGCCACTCAATAAACCGCCAGTCAATAAACCGCCAGTCAATAAACCGCCACAGTCAAACCGCTGTTGACTGGTCAACCCGCTGTTGACTGGTCAAACCGCTACTGGTACACAACAAACTGTCACTTTCACCAATTTTGTTTTTATTCCGGTTGAAGTTAGCTTCCAAACAACCATTTGCCAAACAGCTAACAACAACATCCACAGCCTTCAACAAACCGCTGCCAAGAACATTTTTCATTTTAAAGTACATGTTTAGCCACAAGTGAGCCACGAGAATGACGTTTTTGAATACCAAACTGAAAACACACACTGAAAATATGTCTTGATTTGGATTTGTCTTCACAAACTATTTTCTTGAAAATATAACAACATATTTTCAACTTCAAATATTTTCAAAGATTCACGACAAGTAAAATATCTTGTTTTTATCTGAAACTATTTGAAAATGTGGATTCTTAAACCTATACCAACATTTCACGAAGGCCCAATATTGAGGATTTAAACACCACAACAACGAACAAGAAACTTGGTCAACTATAAGAGACCACAAACTGAAAATATGTCTTGATTAGAATAGCGTTCGATGCAAAGAACAAATATAGAAACCACAAACAATTAAAGCCCACCAAGTAAACTGCTAAAGCCCATCAACAAAGTTGCAAACAAAAAGTAATATTCGAACCACACAGAAAGTGTTCGAACCAACAGAGAAGAAGAAGAAAACAAAAAAATAAATAAATAAACAAGAAAGTAGCCACAAATCCAAGCACACACAATCAATAGAACCTAACCATGGCTCTTGATACCAATTGTAAGATATAACCATCTTGATTGTGTGGATGATTCGGGTGGCCTTGGATTATGGAAGACTAGATCCATACTTGAGTTAGAGAGATGAAGTTTTAGAGAGAGGTGGGAGAAACTCAAAACAGAAAAATTAGATTAAATGTAATGAGAGTTCCAACCCTTCCCATGTGTGGGAAGGGTCTTATATACTTACTAATATTGTGCCCCTAGTGGGCTGTGGAGTGAGCTGACAGTGGGGAAAGCCCCGACCCACTCCACAAATATAACTACGACTAATACTATTAATACTAATACTAATATTGCTACGCTAATATAAATAAGCCTACGAGCTATGTAAATGCTAAATAGATACTCGGGGTGACCGAACCTTCATATGAATATTTATATTCCTAACAGATATGATATGTGATCACTTGACCATTATAATATGTGTATATACTTGCTGTGTCCTCACGCAATGTTATAAAAACACGTTTTCAAAACCAAAAATTTCCAATCTCTTTTTACTAACTTTGAGAAGTAGCAAAATTTTCAAAAGAGATTAAGAAATCTTAAGTTCTAAAAACTCCCCGATTTTCCTTTTTTTATTCTATTTTTGTATTTTTCTCATAATCATGTGACGGCTTTTTGACAATCATTATCTCACGATAACTTTCAGGTTCTTCGAGTAGGAAACACGACTCATAAAGAAGTGACCATACGGATAAAATTCGTCGTTCCTGATTTTTCACGAGTCCCCAAACTAAGCGTAAAAACGAAATCATTGTCTATTTATAAGTTAGATGCCAACACTACCCATGAAAGTTACTTGTGTATTTACCTCATGCTCCCATTTTTCCTAATTTCCTCTATTTATTTTATTTTTGTGAGAAATGAATTTCTTCATATTCTCGTTTTGATAAGTTTTAGTGCCGATAAAGATGCTAAGTTAAGACGCTAAGTAGTTTTCAATCTTCTCTCGAGAACCGTTGTTTTGAAAATGAGGTCTACATCAAGGCTTTTATTTATATTTTTGACTTTTTCTATTTTTCTTTCATCACTTTTTTTTTTTTTTTTTTTTTTTTTTTTTTTTTTTTTTTTTTTACTAACTTTTTTTTTTCACTTGCGTACCCTAAACGACGGACCTTCACGGTTTAAATCCAAGACCTTACACTTTCCGGCATAAAGGATCCAAGGGCCGTTACAACGGAGAGTTCCAAGACTCTAAACATTCCTGAAATGAGGATCCAAGGGGGTTAGACCAAGACCTCACACATTCCTGAACAAGAGGTCCAAGGGCCGGTGTAAGAGGGTAGCCAAGACCTAAACGCCTTTCGGAAATAAGGATCCAAGGCCCGATCTCGAATCCGTAGCTTAGAGCACTTAACTTATTATTATTAAACTTATTTATTAAGGAACCTTGATGTGTACCCAATTTTCAAAACAAGGATTCTTTTAAGAAGACCAAGAACTAATCATCGGCAAAACCTAACATCTTTAATTATTCTTACAGATATATATAGTGAAACAATTTTGTGGGAGCAAAAGGCCACAAGTAACTTTGATGAGCTCTAAAGAGAACCAACTACTCCACGCTTAGCATCTAACTTCTAAATAAACTCTATCATTTCTCGTTCTTCGCAAATTTAAAATCTTAAATAATAAGATCCGCGAATGCTTAGCCAAATAATCAAGCCATGCATATATAAAGTCAATACGGGAACTTGCAAACTCTTAAAAAGAATTCGCATTTTATAGCTCCTTGTGTAAAAGACTAGCACGAGCTTATAGATTATAAATGGTTAAGGGGACAAGCTAGGGCTCAACACGCCCGGTCAAGTCAGAATTTTATTCCTACTCTCACCAGCGGAAAGTCAACAAAATGTCAAAATTTATTATATTTTTGCAAAAATTTTTAAATTTTTCTCATTTTTTGGATTTTTTCAAATTTTGAGGAAAAAACGGGGTTGCGAGAGAAAACGGCAAAAATGCAAGGCAAAAATCAAATCGAAAGATTACCCCCCCAGACTAAAACGAGACATTGCCCTCAATGTCTTAAAGGTAAGGGTTCTCCTACATAAATCTAAGGCCGTTTATGAATTATGCCAAAGATAAACGTAAAACGATAAGATTAAGGATATCGGATAAGCAACGAATGATGAATACTCGAGTGGAGAGAAGCAACCACGAGCACGAGAGTCTTCATCAATCGGGCTAACCTGGACATACACAAAAAACACGACACACAAGAAATGGAAGAGGGAGCCCTCCTCACTACACTTATTAGAAAATAGATAAGAAGATAGATGGATAAGCATGGGGTGCCTCCCACGAAGCGCTTGTTTTTGGTAACCGAGTCACATGAGCTTGACTCGACCCCGTATTTAATTGTCCTTGGGGGAGCAAGTGGAAGAGATAATCTCAATCGGACTTTCATTCAAGATGTTTGGATAAACATTGAAGCATATGAAAGTTCCACTCCGATGAGATAACCTCTCACGAAGAAAAGTCAACGAGGAACGGTTCAACGCAAAAATCGATTTAATAACCGGATAAGCGAATACCCGGGTCGTAGTCCCAACGAGGCGTGAATCGAGGATATCGTTTGAGGTTCGGTATTAAAATGCTAGAACTATTCATCGAATGTGAAGACGAGGGTGAAACACTCACTTGAGAAACAACCGGCTTGCTTCGTGAAGTGCGAACCTTTGACTTGTTCTCGATGATGGACAAAGCATCACGCGTAGTTCGATTCAATATATAACCACCGGAGGCGGCGTTTAGAGAATCTTGGTCAGTTTGGTTCAATCCATTGTAAAACGTATCAATTTGATGCAACTCAGAAAATCCGTGGTGAGGACATTTGCGAAGCAATTCTTTAAAACGATCCCACGCTTCACTAAATGATTCATCAAATTTTTGAGTGAATTTGGTAATTTCATTTTTAAGACTTGTGGTTCTGGAAGGGGGAAAGAATTCATTCACAAATTTCGACACCAAATCTTCCCATGTTAAGATAGAACGAGGGGGTTGTTTTTCAAGCCAAGTCCGGGCTGCCCCCTCGAGAGAGAAAGGAAAGAGAAGCAATTTGATTGCTTCTTGAGGAACATTCCTACATTTGACGGTAGATGAAATTTTGTTAAACCATCGAATGTGGGAATGAGGGTCATCCCTCTCGAAACCGTAAAATTGATTCGACGTTACTAAGGATAGTAATGCCGGTTTAAGTTCGAAATTATCGGCAACGATCGGGGGAACAACAATAGCATCTCCATAACCCTCGGTGGGTGCTTGGAGAAGCTCAAGCATGGTGCGATTCTCCGCCATTATGTCAATGGGAGGATCGGGATTAGTACGAATCTCGGGTTCGACTAATGAGGCAGCACGTCTATGATTACGTCTTCGCGGAATTGCGACGAGTTCAAGAAAGGGACTCGATGACGAAGAAGAACGTGTGCGCATGCACCAAGAACATTAGGTTAAGAAGAATATTTTTGGGTTTTTTGGATTTTTCAATTTTTTTTGGATTTTTGGATAAAAAATATTAACAAGATATTTACGAAACTTCACGAGGAAGGTTCTTCAAGTCACTAATCGTCAAACCGTGACGATATTGTCGCAACACACCTCCCCGGCAGCGGCGCCAAAAAATGATAGTCGTGTTCAAACGCGTCACAATCGATTTAATAACCGGATAAGTGAATACCCGGGTCGAGGTCCCAACGAGGCGTGAAATTGAGAATATCGTTTTCGGTTCGTAATTAAAGTGCTTGAAAAGACGAGAGTTTGTTTTGGTTTTTAAATAAAACGAAAATTAATAAACGCGAACGGTAAACTACGAACGAGTAAAAACGTCAAAATATTTAAAAATTAACCCTACGAGTACCAAAATAATTTTCCTATGACTTAAATATAAAAGAAAATTTTGGAAAAAAGAAAAATATTTTTTTGACTTTTTAATAATTTTTTATAAATTAAAAACTATTTAAAAGAAAATAATTGATTAGAAATACTAAATGGAAAAAGAAAATTCTGAAATTTTTTTCTAAAATACTTAATACTAAGCTTGAGCTATAAAAAATATAAAAAGTGAAAATGCTTTTTTAAATAAGCCGAAAAATAAGCAACAGCTCACAATAAGCTAAAAGAAAAATAAAATAAAAATAAAAGGGTTTTAAATAAAGTTTTGTAAGGTTTAACAAAGAAGAGAAGTTAGTGCAGTGGTTGGTTGCTTGTGTTGTGATTGGACTGACCTGGGTTCGAACCCCAGAGGTCAGTTTTTTTTTTGCAATTTAATTTTTTTTCTTTCTTTGACTTTCTTTTAGAAGCTTAAAGCAACAAGCTTAGCATACTCAGTATATCACCTTAAACTTATAAACTTCAACAAACTTCAACATCATAAACTCAGAACACAAACATATTAAACTAAATAAGCAGGCATATTAATTAGAAGACTAATGAGAACACAAACACAAAACAATAAACACAAACAAATCCAAATCCAACTATGACAAACACAAACACAAACAATAAACACAAACAAAATGCAAATGCACAAAACCAACAACAGGCAAATGACTGATTTTTAAGCTACTTAAACTACTAAAATTGATAAACACAAAATCAATAATCCTACTGAACTACTAAAACTGATAAAAAAGGCAAGATAAAAATGGTGCAGGCTGCTATTGTAGTCTGCTATGACAGACAAGGGGTCTTGTACCTCAGTTAATGCAAAACCAAAAACACATCTAACTAGTGCCTAATATATCTAATAGTAACTAGAAATATGCGAAAATTAACACAAAACAAGCTCACTTATCACAGCTTATAGGAGCAGCCTATGAGTTTCAAAATTTCCACTATCCTACTAGAAATCAAAAAGACTCACAAAGGTACTAACATGAACTGAAAACAGCTAATCATACTTGAAATAAACTTAAACAAAACTCACTAATATGCAAATGAATAGTGTCCTTTTCTTTTTCCTACAATAAGCTCAAACAAACAGCCTCTATTCTAGGCTGTTTTCCCTTTTTACTCTAAGAACTAAACAAGATTTTTAACTGAGATCAAACTAAATACTAACCTAACTAATCATACTCTACATAGTGAAGTTCAAATAAGCAGCAAAAAACAAAATAAGCAACAAGAAGCATTAAATAAAACTTTTTTTTTTCTTTTTTTTTTTTTACTATATCAAGAATAATAATAAGCAATAACAGATAGCAAAGCTGAATAAGCAGTTACACTATTAATAAGCTAAAAAAAAATTATATTAATTAAAAATAAATTACAACTGAATAAAAATACAAATACCTTAAAATAAAAGCTAAAATAAACCTCAAGAAAAAAAAAACTCGACTACTCGGCTATTTATACTAAAAAATATGCAAAAACCCTAGTTCCAAGTGTGTTTCTTTTGTGTGAGTGTGTTCCTCTCTGTGCTTCTTTGCTCCATTCGTGACCCTTGGATTAAACTTGTTCACCACATCTTTACATCTTGGCCGTCGATTCATCTTTTGGTGCCTCGGATTGATGAGGTGGAGGGGAGGGGACCAAAGGCAAACCCATGTGATGTTATCTTGGCTGGTAGTGGTGGTGAAAGGGATGGTTGGGGATTAATGGATCGGATTAAGGAGGGAAAAGGTGGGATTAAGTGAAGAAGGAGATAAATAGTGAAGTTAGGGATTTTGACTCAAAAAAAAAAGATTTTGACCGAATGACTGGAAAGGGGTTGTTTTTATTATTTTAGCTACAAAAGGGCATTTGACTGGGTTTAAGGATGTTTGACCCGTCTTTTTTTTTGTTCCGTATTATTATAAAGCGTGGGTGGGCTCGGTATGGTGATGGGCTATGGAGGGTTTGTTGGGTGTTGGGCTTTGGGTTTAATTTAAGGTGTAGTGGGTTAGTGGGATTAATGGGATGGGTAAAGTTTATGATAGTGGATCCGGTTGGCTAGATTTGTTAGGATAAGTGTTGGATTTAATTTAGGGACCAAGTTTGTAAATCATGTAACTTCAAGGACCAAACATGCCAATTTCTCCAAAGTTCTTCAAGGGTCCATTTTTGCCAAGTAAAGATAATCCAAGGGCACTTTGGGATTTTTGAGCAATATCTCGAACCAAACCCGTGAATTTCTTCCCGGGTCCCGGCTTTTGAGCTCTTTTCCATTTCCCGTGCTCGTCTTTGTCTTTTTCTTGATTTTTATCCATTTTTCTAGATATCCGTACCTGCATATTCACAAACACAAAAACAACATATATTTGGCATATTCGGTCGGTTTTTGGTCTATTTGGTCCGTTTAAATAGGTAAAAGGTATGTGTAATTTAACACATACCAATACTTGTCTCGTACATGTGTATATATGATTTGTTTTGCAGGGGGCATATGGATGCATCCTAGGTACTTTGTTTCATTTTGTTAGTGATTGGGTTGTGCGTGTCTTGCACCCCCTCACTTCTAGGAGCTAGCTACTCCATTTGGTACTTGAGAGGTCTCCCCTCCTTGTGCACTTATGATTTGACGGATATGTATATGTGGTTATGTGGTCTATTCATGTATCATGTTTAGACATTTGTTTTGAGCTCGTGGGCATTCCTATATGATTCGTTTGATTCCTTATGATTATCTGATCCGTAGTGTCTCTTGATCTCTCATTTCATTTGACTCATTTGACTTATGATATTTGTTCAGTTGATCTTTGATCTCGCTATCTTTGACAGATGATATTCGTTTTAGCAGGAGCTTATGATTCCTTTTCCCTATACTTATATATGTTTTGATTGTTCGTTTGTTATATATATATATCTGTTCACTGGGCTTTTTAAGGTCAACCGCATTTCTTTTCCTGCGGCAGGTTTTAGTTTGGAAGCTGGGATTGAGTGAAGAGTGCATAGGAGCTCTTAGTGGACTACCCTGTTGATAGATGCCTTTTGCTTCTGGATTAGACTTGGATTTAGCTTCAGTTAGATTTAGTTTGGATTTGTATTTCAGTTTTGGGACTCATCATGTTTAAAGTTTGTACTTTATTGTTATCTTAGAATACCTTTGTAATTCATTATGTTTATAAGTCTTGTGCTTGCGTTTGTATATTCTGATGGACACCATAATGTGGCATTTTGAACCTTGTCGGGTTGGAGTGTTACAAAAATAGCCCAGACACTCACTGACAGAATATCAGTGATCATTGAACTCACTGATGATCAGTGAGAATGTCTCTCCCGGATATAAGGAAGAAAGCTCAAATAGCATACTCCAAAGAGTTGGCAAAGACCAACTGAAGATGCGCTTTAACTCAACTGAATGCGGTCTTAGTGAGTAAGGTACTTGAGCAAACATCAGGGGCACTGAGATCTAACAAATGTCTCAATATCCCTGATGGCCTTTCTCTCGTTGATAATGAACACCTCACCAACTTTAAACTAACTGATCAAAATGTTATGGTGATCAACATGACTCCATAAAGGCTCAAGATTCAGAGACATCAGGAATCTAGGATGAACTGATCAAAAAAGGCAAACTCACTGAACATTAACAGCAGAAGTTCAGGTCCTAGATATCGTCAAAGAGTTGTCTTGCAAACTTACTAAGTGCTTATCAGCCAGTATGTACAAGGAACTCTAGCTCAGGAACAAGGGATTCTCAAGGGCAGGAATACCTTGATGATCTCTCAGCTCTCTAAAAAAAGACCAAGAAATTTAGGTGAAGACTATAGCGTTTAAGCGGGAAAACCCTTGGGAAGATAAACTTTGTTCCTTCCCAAGACACAAAAGAAGCTCATGGGTAATTGGTGTTGTCAACTTCGGTAAACCAAAAGGACATCAAGGCTAGATGTCTAGGCACGTGCCTATCTATGAACAGTTGGCAAGATCACTATTCCCATGTAAAGCAACAATAATCTCTCCGCTATATAAACATGTCCCAACAAAGTTGAATGTGCGCATTCAACGAGAGTAAGAAGTGAGAATTCCATTACATAGTTAGAGTGTTAGAATCCTCAACACACTTAGAACCCAAGACTAGCTTGATTCTTTGTGTCTCTTAATTTGTCTCTCAACGGGGATAGGCGTCTGCAACTATCCTCACGAAAAGCCAACCAAGTTATTAGTGTGTCTAAGTGGGTTCTTGAGTAACCTTGTAATTTTGCCCATCATGAATCATAAACTCATTCTTCTTTCAATGTCCAAATGTCACGTGTTTATGTATATTTTGTTAATTCATTAGTTGCTCAAGTTTAAGTCGTTAAAAACCGGGCCAACAATCATTATTTTAACTTCAATATTTTTCTAAAATTTTCTTTTAAAATCATCACTTTGATTTTCAAAATTTATTTCCGTTGGTTGAAAATCACCAATTGAAATGACATGCCAAAGATCTTGATCTATTGATTTCACATAACTCTCAAATCTATTTTTCCATTCAATAAAGTTATTATTTTCGAAAAATGGTGGTCCTTTCAAGGAATGCCCTTCTAGATATCTTTCAGACTCCATAGATCGATTCAAAATTTAAAATACAGTATATTTTAAAGCTCTTGAGTGACCTGCTTTGATACCAATTGTAGAAACAAGAAGGGGGGGGGGGTTGAATAGTTTCACCGTTTATAATTACGTTTTAAGACTTTTTGCAACCTTTTTATTCTTTTTGAAAATTGTTTGATTCTAAGTTATGTGATATCAATCAGATATATATATATATATATATATATATATATATATATATATATATATATATATATATATATATATATATATATATATATATATATATATATATATATACTAGTTGGCGAAGCCCGCCCAACGGGCGGGCATGACTTTTAAGCCCTCCCGGGCATATAAGCCCGCCCGTTGGGTGTTCATGACTTATAATTATCGTTGACATATGTTTGTATAACGTAAGAAGGGTTTTAAAGAATGGTTGCAAAAAGTGGACATAATAAGATATAAACGTACCACTTGTTATATTGAATGTATAACAACAAATTTTGGAGTTTGGATAAGCCTTAACCCATTCAACCCGTTTTTATTTGCTAAATTAATTTTATACCAAGCGGAGATAAATAAATATCTCAAGTTGATCGAATCTCAAGTCATATTATATAGGTTGTAATTGCTACGTCTACTTATAGTAATAGCCCCATCATTGCTACCACTATTGGTTCCTTATGTGTGTGTCGGAGATAGCTTACTAATATTCACATGCTCTTAATATTTCTACATGGAACATTATAAACGGTAGATTTAATGTTATGTTCGGTGTAATAAATCAGAAGAAAATAGTAATCATGGGAGTGACTCACATTGATACTGTTTAGATACTTCTTGTGTACTCGAACAATCTGCCCCTTTTTTCACTGCCAACAAACATATATATCAATATATTATGTGAAAATTTACAAATGCCATTAAGATTGGGACTAAAAGCAAAAAAATACCGACTCGAATGAGCATGTGCATATGTAAAATATAAGTTAAAATGTTAGTAAAGGAACTTTGTAGTGCAAAAAAATATCAGCAGTTTCCACAGCCATATTAATTCTACTCGTAGGTATATTATCACCGAAAAACACAACCTATAGAAAACATACATTACCATGATTCTTAGCAACTATTTATGATCAGATTGGTGATGATAGCAGTTAAAGGAGTTGATTGACTTACATCGGGTTTAAGTGCGGCATCAGGTTTAAAATGATTTGCTTAAACCATCTTACTTAAAGAAACCACCTCTAACATTGCATGCAATATTCCTCTCACCATATTCTAGCCTGACAGTGATTGCATAGTAAAATTCTGAAAAACAATGACCAGCATTGTTAATTCAATACATACCTGATTGCCCTTGCTTTCTTTTTCTCTTCTTCAAGAGGATCAACAGTTGAAGATGATCCAAACTTAGAAAGTCTAGCCTTTTACTTCTCATCTTCCTCAGCAGGCGTCGATTGTGTGATACCAAATCTGTGTAATAGAGCATATTGCCAGTAATTAACAAATGGAATAGTGATAATATATGTTGAATGATACCCTATTAACTTAAAAAGAACTGGAAAGTGACAATTAGTGTACTTTTCAATATAATTTTTTTCACGTGATGCTGGAGTAGTAGCTCGGAAAAACAAATTTGTTACCTCCATAGCCTGTTCTGGCATGTCGAGGCACAACTTAATCCCCATTTCAGTGAAGGTAGATAAGAGAGCCACATGATCACCCTAATTACAACATATATGTGAATCCTCTGTTTATGCTAATATGAATGTAACCAGATGTATGTGACAGTGTGTATGTGTCTATATTATTTAAACATGCAAAAGTGGGTGGGTAAAATGGGTAATTTTAGTACAGACTAAAAAGGGCCAGGTTCGTTTGACCCTGATTGACTTGTTCATGGTTAAGCTCAAGATATGCTTTATCACCATCTGATATAATATGTTCAGCTTAGGAGATGTTTGTTAGTTAAGAACCTGGTATTTATACATTACAAACTTTCGGTATATGTCCCTCTTATATTCTTGTAAGATATACACAGCTACTGCCGATGTCTTATTGCTGTGGCATTTGTTCCCACCACAGTAAATTGATCAATTATTATAGGAGTTTGGACTTCTGAAATTTAAATTTTGGCAAATGTCACTCCTTTCACCAAGTCTAAATCACCCTGCAAATGGTAGTGGAAAAAGGTGTTAAAGATGACTTGAACCACTTAATTAGCGTGGTTGCTCAATTGTCTACTATCGCAAAATTCTTCTCTTTTTAATGTTTATGTAAAAATCTGTCATTATATGCTAACGGGTCAAATGGGTATGATTTTGGCATTTTTCTGTGAACTTGTTTGATGTGTTGCCCAATCAGACCAAATGAGTATCTCGATTTGATTTGACCAAAATCCAGTTTTACCTATTACCAAACTCGTTAGACCCCTAGATTTGCCAATTGCCATAAAGATGAAGATTGCTTTATTAACCTGTCATGTCTTTATTCTAACTCCAGTCATTGTGCCATGAATCTTTATATCACGAACAGTTATATTCGAAACACAAGCTACTGTACTATATTTCCCAAGGCTCCTAATGCTTATTCCATGGCCCGGTCCTCAATCCACGTTTTGTATGTTTACTCCTGAGCATCCAGTTTGTATCGAAACACAATAATCCCCTGTTGAAAGAAGACAATCGTAGTTATATAAAGATCTGGACCACTCATGTAACTAAAAGAAATTGAAAATTTTATTTCAGAATTTCAAATACCACAAGCAAGCTTGCTGCTTTGGATCGAAACATCTTGAGAGTTTTGCAAGTAAATTCCATCAGGGTTTTGTAGTATAAAGGCAAGTGACTATGAGAATTAGACTTCACCATCTTCACTTGCTTCAAACTGGAATAGCACCTCCTCCTGACCAACTTTAGTAAAATGCATCACACTGGGCTTTGCATTGCTAAGTGCGGAAAATGCCAAGGAATAGGTCACAAAACAGAAGACTGCAAGGTCACAGGCAGTAGGGAACAGCCAGTAGCCGTGATATGCCACAAATGTGGTGAGAAAGGACACTACAAGAATCAATGCCAAAAACAGAATGACAACCAGAATAACGGTGCCCGCGGAAAAGCATATGTGCTAGGAGATGGGAACGCACAGCCAAACCGAGACTAGTGCAGGAGAAGGAGAACTTGTTAAGATCCCGACAATGTCAAGGAACGACATCCCTATATAAGCAGAAGATAAATTTCCGTTATAGCTAAATAAATCGTATCGTAAAACTTCCTAAGCCTATTTTCTATTGTACTCTATCTTAGTTACGATGGACGTAACCTAAGCGTATTAACTATCCTTTCCACCGTATGAAATCTTTACCTTGTAATATTTCCATAATAAATCTGCGTCAAATTTCAGTTCCCATTCCAGTTGTCTTATTTCCGGTCATTACGTAACAATACCCTATATCTTCGTAAGAAATTCACTCGAACCCTATGATTTATTTTAAATCAGTACCCTAGAAATCCCTGACTTATCACTGTAGTATGAACAATAATTTTCTTATCTTTGTGAAAAATAATTATGTTGTTATTTTACAACAACAAAACGTTGAACACCGTCTAAAGCCTTTGAAGAAATATAAGTATCACTATAACTGGACCAAATATCACGTCATTCAGTCCTTAGTTATGCATAGCCTGGCCAACTATGTATAATTTAGGAAGAATCATGTCATAAGTGGAACAGTTAACTTTTCAGATTTTTAAATAACAAATTACATTCAAAAGTAAAATTTTGAGACAAAACAAATTGTTCAAACTAATTCCATTTTAGATGTCTACAATTACTACCCATCATCTCTAAGATAAGAAAATCAAATGCGGACAAGATACCCAAACCTTTTCTCTCACATTCCGACCAACATAGACTGAATCTCGGGACGAGATTCCCTTAACGGGGGGTGACTGTAACCACTGTGAAAATCCCACTTTAAGATAAGCTAGCACTCAGAATAATTATCCTTTTTCCACAGATAATTTTTTTTTATTTGATTGTATCTCCTATCTTATGTGACGCAGCTCACATCCTTGATAAACGTTCTCCCACACAGACCTGTCTAACGAACCTAATGTTTATTTCATAAACATGATGAAAACATTACAGAATACCATTTACCATTTTACGATAAATCCTTAACAAACGTATAAGCAAAACATTCACTATCTAAATAGAGTTTCTAGGAAACCCTAAAATTCATCACAACACCAAATATGAATAAACCCTACAACATAAAAATACAACCCATCTGAGCTAATGTACAAGTCATCAAAGCACCAGAAACCTTAATTCTATTTTAGTTCCCGATAAAACCCTAATTACATAAAACTATAATTTTATGTGCAGAATTCACAAACCCTAAATTAATTATATAATATTTTTAATAAATATTAAGTTTACAAGTTATTTAAGCTAGAGTACAAGCCTTTTATGCATGAAAACATTTACTTACAAAATCTTTATTTAAATCCTATTTATAATTATTTTCAAAGCATAAATTACAAACCATTCATGCATAATTCTTAAAAATAATTTTTCCTAAACTCCTTAAATATTTTTACAAGTTTCTAAACCCAATGTACAAGTGCCTAATGCACAAAAACTATAAATCCTATATATTTACTTTTAAACATGATAAAAATTAACAAATAATTTTTATAACTTAACTAATTATTAAAACTATATTTTTCATATATTTTATATAATAGTACAACCCTATTAAGCATGTTTTACAACTCCTATAAGCTCAAACCATTTTCCTTTTCATTTCATATAAATTCGGTTCATATGAATAAAAATAACAATCATAATTAT
Source organism: Artemisia tridentata subsp. tridentata (assembly GCA_021014915.2). Lineage (NCBI taxonomy): Eukaryota > Viridiplantae > Streptophyta > Magnoliopsida > Asterales > Asteraceae > Artemisia > Artemisia tridentata. The sequence goes on from CP139509.1 coordinate 312,244,017, forward strand.
TTTCTAAATTAACCAACCCACTTAACTAATTTAGTTCCTCTCCCTAAACCCTCAATACAACTCACCAAAGCCTATTGTACAATACCCCAAAGCCTCACACGACCTCCCCTCCAAAAATACTGGTTCGAACTCCATTAAATCCTAACCAAGTTTGTTCTTAAATATCTCCTTCCCTAAATACATTGAACCTAGCCTAAACACACTTGCAAACCCTCCTCCTTCCTGGATAAAACCCTTGGCTGTAAATTAGAACACATCACCCCTCTCCTCTACCCTTCCAAGTGGCATACTCCTCCACTTCTGTCAGCCATTGTCCCCTCATCATGTTCCCTTACCATGTTCCAGAAAACCCTAATTTACCTTCTATAAGTAGCAGCCTATGTATCACCCTTTTTACTCACACACCATTCGACTAAAACTTCTCAATTCATCTCACATCAAACGAACCAACACCTAAACCATTTCACATCCACCCCTTTCTGATCCACAGCTCAACATACAATTAAAACACAAACCCTATTAAGCTTGGAAGGAGAGGAGGACAAGATTCGAACACCAGTTATTCATAAACCCTAGTCGAACCCACAAACTAAGTAAGTATTCATAACCCTTTTATTTCAGTTTATTTTACCTTATATCTACTTAAGAACATAACCTAATAATCCCTAAAATGAAACATAACCACTAATAACAAAACTAACCAAAACTAAGTATATTTATTTTCTTTGCTTTGCTTCTGTTCGAGCAGTAAACAAACACACCCAACATATTTGAATTATTGCCATAACAAATTCATAACTTATAAAAATATGTTAAAAAATATAAAAGATATTAGTAACATGCATAAAAATTAGTTACTAAGTGTTTTAAAAACCAAAAACCCAATCGGGTTGTTTTTCTGGGTTTATATCGAGCTACAAACAACCCCAGACACCTAACTTTGGCCCTGAAAACCAACACCCAAACAACCCTATTAAATTCTGAGTTTTGGCATAGATAAAGTTCACTCAGCTACCTTTATTTAGGAAAAAGAATCATTAAAAATGATCAAGTTTTCATTAATTTATTGAGTTTCAAAATCTGCCCAATATCGCTACAAATAGAAAGGTTAATTTCCAGTTATCTAATTTTTAACATTACTCGACCCATTACCCAACTTATGACCTATAAACAAACTAACAAACGACCTTTATAAAATCTAATTTTTGGTATATATTAAGTTCACCCAGCAAACAAAACATAGGAAAAAGAATCACGGAAAGTGATTTGGTTTTCACAAAGTTATCGAGTCTTGAAAATTGCTATATATCGCTGAAATTGGAAGCTAACCCATCAGTTATTTAATTTTCAAGTTTCAGTCGACCAGTTACCCATGTTTAGACCTGATTTTCGACCCTTAGATTATGTCTAAAAATTCCAACTTTTTGCCATAGTAATTACGACCCAACAAACTTTATTTAGAAGAAAGAATTAAGTAAAACGGTGAATCGAGTCAAAAGTTGTCGAGCCCCAAAGTTTGTCTAATATCGCTAGGTTAAGACTTGGTATTTTCTTTCAGTTCTTATCGCCCAACTCACCAACTTTCAATCTATTTTTCGACCACCAAAGTATTTTCATAAATCACAAAACTTGGTATGTTTTAAGATCACATGGCTAATTTAATCTAGAAAGAAGAATCAATTAAAATGATCGAACCATTAAGAAGATATTAGCTTCCAAAATCTGTCCCATCGCTAGCCTTAAGAATCATTTTTCAGACTTTACTTCAAACTTGGTTTTAGTCACTCGACTTTAGTAAAATAATTCGATCCTTAAACGATTTTCATAAATTATAAAATTTGGCATATTTAAAAATGACTTGGCTAGCTATATTTAGGAAAAGAGAACACGTAAAATCATTTAGTATTCACTTAGATATTCGATCTCAAAACTCTAGATTTATCATTAGTTTCATGCGCATATTTTTAAACAATAAGAACTTTATGGGCTGATTTTGTAAAAGTATTTAAATCAAGGGTCATTTTTGTTAATAACAACTAAAAAGGGTAGGAAATGTCATTTTTGAAACTTAAGGGTAGAAACTGTCATTTTCCAAAAGTCCAGGGTGTAAACTGTCATTTGACCAAACTTTATGGATAAAAGTATAACTTTTCTTAACTAATATTTTCATCATTTCTATTTTTATTTTCCGACTTAATACTAACATAATACGTTTATTTTATTGACAAACGAACAAGTAATATAATAAACCGACGAACGAATGATATAAACAACGAAACGAACAAAAGAACTATAATCATCTGAATATGATTACTAAATATTGACATAACAACCCAGGTTTCTTGTCCGGAGACGTTTATCAACTTTCTTTCATTTTGTTTTCCATCTAGATTGCTAAGGTGAGTTCATAGTCCCACTTTTCATTACGTTTTCTAAATATGTGGGGAGATACATGCTACAAACCCGAACATAAGTATTTTCTGTATGTTATCCTGATTAATATTGCCTAAGACACCTTATTTGTGTTAGCCGGATGGATAGTCTTTGTACTAGCCGGATTGATAGCCAAATGCACCTTATTTGTGTTAGCCGGATGGATAGACTTTGTGCTAACCGGATTGATAACCAAATACACCATTACTTATATCATTTTATGATATCACACACACACACACACCCCGTTAATGTCTGAGATTGTGAGACTTAGAGCAATATGTATATTTCCGAATTACTTTCCATTTAGCTTATGTTCAATATTATTTAACGTTAAACGCTATGGATTCACTCAACCTTTGTGTTGACTTTTTAGCATGTTTATCTCAGGTAACTAGAAGTACGATTTGGCACGGAGTGGCGGTGGACTTTCTTTTAAAAAGAGTGTCCGTTTTGTTATCATTCAAACGAATAATGTAACATATTTCGAAACCTTCCGCTGGGACCTCTATATGTAAACTCTGATTTTGATAAATGAATGATAACAATTTATTTAAAACGTCTCTTTTCGAGTCGTTTTCTATACTCATGACTGTGAACCTTGAGGTAGCACCCCAAACTTATATTTCCGCTGCGAATATCGAAAATGGGGGTGTTACAGAGTGGTATCAGAGCTCATGGTTATAGAGAACCAAATGTTTTCAAACATTGGACTATAACCGCTTTTCACAAAAACTTAACCAAAGTCCTCCGTGCCACGCCGTTACTGAAACGTTATTTGTATATAATTTATTGTTAATCGTTTAAGCTGCATAATGAAATATTTATAACTATAGAGTGGTTACAGAATCCTGATTTCCCCTACTCATTTTATTCCTCTTATGTCGGACTCGGATATTGAAAAATATCACGACAGTACTAGACATCATGATAATACCTACATCCTCGTCACCACTACCATGTCCACTTTCCTACACCTATATCGTCAGCTCCTACATATATCTTTACCTCCACTATCACCCATAAGTTTCTATTTTCCCCCTCTGTCCCATTTAAACTTAGTGAAGAAGCCAGGGCCATTATCCTCCGATATCATGCTTCACCCCGATTACCTATTCTCAACTTCCTTATTCCACCACGAGTCTTTGAGGTGAGTGAAAGCTCGCAATCAACACAGGAACGACACCGACTATTCCCACCCTGCTGACGCGATTAGAACGGCAAGAGGAACAAATCAAGACTGCTTAGGTCATCCCGACAAGCTATCTCTGGAATGCATAGAGGGTATAAAATATAGAGTTGAAGATTCAGAGACCATGAAGCAGAAGATGGACGAGAATCGTGAGAAGGCAGAGAACCGTCATGAGCAGCTGAGACAAAAAATACCTATGACGAATTAAAGATGTTAGAAGAGAAGAAATGAAGAAGAAAAATGAAGAACTGACGACAGCTCAGACGAAGATCACTATTTTGGAGAAAATTGTGGGAGATATGCAAGAAAGATATTAAGAGTAAATATATATCCTCGTCAGCATGATCGTCAAACTAAAAAGTTGACTCAGAAGAGTTTCTGGTAGCCACTCAATCAGATTTATATCTGTCAGCTTTTGTATTATGTCTTGGCCATGAGATATGTAGCATAAATATGACACTTGTACTAATTTTGTTATATATAACAAATTAGCAAGTTTATTTATGACTATATGTGGTTTTGATTTTTGTTGTATTTTGCTGTGCATGGTATCGGTTGATGTGGGCCAGTGCTGATCATCTTACATACGCGTATGATAGTATTTGGACATGTTGTGACTTTATGATTAACATGGATTTTACCTTGTTAATTTAACATGGTCAAAATTTTAAACGTGTGTTTTCTCATCGTATTACTAGAAATATGTCTCGCAAATCCCCAGAACCAGCCATGTCCCAAACAGCTATCCGGAAGCTTGTTGCAGACAGTGTTGCTGCAGCACTTGAGAGACAAGCAGCAGAATTTGCTCGTACTGGAAGCACTAGCCGACCCAATGGAGAGAACGAAACTGTTACAGCTCGTAAGTGCACCTACAAAGACTTCATAAACTGTCAACCAACTTTCTTTAAGGGAACAGAAGGAGCTACTGAGTTGGCTCGTTGGTTTGAGCGTACAGAAATAGTCTTTGTAAGAAGCGGATGTACCGATGACTGTAAAGTTGCTTTTGCTACAGGAACTTTATTGGATGATGCCCTGTCTTGGTGGTCTGCTACTTCCCAAACCATGGGTATTGAAGCAGCTCACCAACTGACTTGGGAAGATCTCAAGAAGAAAATGCTGAAGAAGTACTGCCCCCGTACTGAGATTAAGAAGTTGAAGGATGAGTTTCACCAGCTGGTTGCGAAAGGAACAGACCTTAAGGCCTACAATAGGAGGTTTCAGGAGCTTGCTCTTCTATGTCCAACTATTGTGCCTAATCTGGAAAAGATGTTGGAGAAATATACGAAAGGATTACCTCGAAACATTGAGGGAAATGTGATTGCGTCCAAGCCACAATCATTGGAAGAGGCGATTTCTATAACTCAACAGTTAATGGATCGTGAAATCAAGCGAAATTCCACTCAAGGAAGTGATGATCACAAGCGAAAGCTTGATGATAGAAGGACCACCCATCACCTCAACAACTACCAGCACAACCGTAACCACCATCAACAAAATCGTCGGCAGGAGACTGTCAGAGCCAATGCTGTCCCAACTGCTGAAAGTAGTGGTTATCGTGGGAAGCAACCTTTGTGTAACCGATGCAAAATGCATCACACTGGGCTTTGCATTGCTAAGTGCTGAAAATGCCAGGGAATAGGTCACAAAACAGAAGACTGCAAGGTCACAGGCAGTAGCCGTGATATGCCACAAATGTGGTGAGAAAGGACACTACAAGAATCTGTGCCAAAAACAGAATGACAACCAGAATAACGGTGCCCGCGGAAAAGCATATGTGCTAGGAGATGGGAACTAATGAACTCAAATAAGTACATTTTATCATTATCATTTATCCTATTTATTTGACTTGTTTTATTATATTATATATGAGAATTGATACGTTAATGTTTACTTTTGTAATTCTCAGGTAAAAACAAGTATTATGTGAAACTTGGCTATTTTGGACTAATTATGGAGCAAAACAAGCAAGATGTTAAGAGTCTACTGAAATATACAAGATCAAGATCATTCTGCTCCAGATACGCCGCAACATACTTATTACATACGGCGCATCACTATCAAGATTTCACAAGTTATAATCCAAGACAGCAAAGGACATGCGCCGCATAGATAAATGGAGTTACGCCGCATCTTAAGGCGGTATACGAATATTCCTGAATATATTAATCTTGGACCCCACGCGAAGTTAAGTCAATGCGCCGCATCTACTTATCCTATGCGCCGCATCTAACCCTCAGACAAAAACTATAAATACCCCAAGGCCAGACGAATTTCGGGATCCTACACACGAAGACCGAAGAAACCCTAGAGCCGAATTCAGACGTGTTAGCAGCATAAGACACACCCTGAACAAAGATACAAGAGCTGTAAGAAGGTCCTGCATGTATTTAATTCATTAAGTAGTTTTGTTTTATTGTATTAGTACACTTTAATTCATCAGGATTGATGGGCCGATTCCATGTGACTACGGAAAACCATGGGCACCCCTTAAAATTGCTTTCCCATTAATTAAAGTTTATATGTTGATGTCTTTGGTGACTTTTATTAGTGCATTGATAACCTCTGTGTCTAGCTGAGCATTGCTTGGGTCGCCATGCCCCTTCCTCGCCTATTTATTCTATCGTTTCTAGGATAAGTGGGATAGACATAAGTGATCATTAAGGGTTTACTCGCCGATAAGATTAGAGCCAACGAGAAAGGGTTAATTACATACACTTCATATAAAACTAGCAATAAAACAAGTGACAAGCTACTTAATTATCAGGACAGGTCTTCTTATTGTCTCAAGTATCTATATGTGTACGTGTGTGCTAATCGCTGATTCGTGCTCATTAGTTTAGTTTATATTTAATCATAACCAAACCGTGCCAGTCTCTCAGGCTGAACCCCCTTGCGTTAGATTAGGTTGTACAGCTAACTTAAGATATTAAAATACTGATTAGAATAACTAGATAATACGTTCCACTCTTAGTGATCGACACTCTACTTACCATTATATTCATACTGACCGGGTACACTGCTCGTTAAAGTGTGTGTTTTATTGATAAGTCGGCTAAATATAAATTTAAAACTTGAATACTGCTAAAACCACAACGACATCATGCGCGCACCAAGTTTTTGGAGCCGCTACCGTGGATAAAAGAATTAGAGCAATACACACGCACACATCAAGTTTTTGGCGCCGCTGCCGGGGAGTGAATTGTTATTATCTGTTAATTTGATTAGTATTTTAATTAGGTTTATCTTTTTTTTTTTTTAATTTTTAGATTCTAACCACTAACCCCGTTGTATATTAGTTAAATTGTATTCATTGTATTATTTGCATATTTTCTGTTTTTGTGTGCTTTTATTTTCTTTAATTTTTGTTTCTTTTCGTTTGATTTTATTTTTGTTTTTATTTTTTTTTCTATTTTTCTGTATTCTGCTATCGTTGTACTGAGCTAATTCAAACGATACGGCGCATCTGTTTTCACAGATACGGCGTATTGCGTTTAATTTTTATAAAATACAACGTGTTTAATAAATTCAATACGACGCATCTTTCCCCAAGATACGGCGTATTCTGTTTTTAATAAGAAATTTTTCTAAACGATAACGCCATACGACGCATTTGTTTTTACAGATACGGCGTATTTATTATTTTGATTAAAAACAGTTTTTCAAATTATTAAACAGATACGACGCATCGATCTTTATCGATACGGAGCATCTTCTGAATCAAAAATCTTGTATTTTGAAACGTAACGAAAATACGGCGCATTAACTTTTGTTAATACGACGCATTTAATTTTAATAAATATTATCGATTTTTGATAAATTAAAACTTGATACGGCGCATTCTAAAATTATAAGCGGCGTATTTACTTTCTGAATAAAAGTCTGATTAAATTTTAACGATTATAAGATACGGCGTATCCAACTTTTTGGATACGGCGCATCGTCTGCAGATATCAGTAACTTTTATTTTTCGTATTCCGTTTTCGTTGTTGATTTTCTGATATATTACTTTCTTGAACATACCCTACTGATGCTTTTGTGATAGTTTCAGGAAGTGCATGACCAGGAGTTCTACTAAGAACTTGACTAAACCTTTCGAAGATCCTGAACGAGCCTTTCATTCGCTTAAAAGGCTTTTCAACACAAAAAGCTTTGATATTTCAAGTTCGTTCGAGCTTGATTACTTTTCTGAAGAGAAAGAGGAAGAAGAAACAGAAACAATGGCGGAAAACACTACTATGGAGGAATACATGAACAAAACCCGTGCTGATTACAGTTCAGGAGTTGCTAGACCAAAGTTTGATGAAAAGTCAAAGTTTGAGTTGAAGGGTCAGTTTCTCAAGGAGCTAAGAGAAAATGCTTTCAGTGGAACAGAACATGAAGATGCTAATGAACATGTTGAAAAGGTCCTCGAGATTGCAGATTTGTTTACTACAGAAGGAGTCTCTGACGATCAACTTATGCTTAGAATCTTTCCAATTTCGCTTAAAGGAGCTGCTAATAAGTGGCTAAGGAATGAACCTGCTAGTTCAATCACAACATGGGAAGATTTGAAGAGCAAATTCCTGAAAAGATATTGTCCACCTGCTAAAACTGCTAAAAAGATGGAGGCTATCAACAGTTTCAAGCAAGAGCCTGATGAAACTCTTTATCAAGCTTGGGAACGATTTAAAGACTTATTGATGAAATGCCCTCAACATTATCTAAGTCCAATGCAGGAGATAATATTGTTCTATCAAGGATTGGACGTGCCTACTAGACAAATCTTGGATGCTAAGGGAGCTGTGCATCAAATGAGTGCAGCCGATGCTAGAAAAGCTATCCAAGAAGCTGCTGATCATTCTCAAAAATGGCACGACGGAACCTCTACTAGATCTAAGAGCAGCACTAATTTTGACGGGTTTGCTGCTATTCAAGCTCAATTGGACAAAATTAGTAGAGAGATGAAGAAGCGTGATGAGAAAGTGTATGCTGCCCAAGTTGGATGTGAAAAATGCGAAGGACCTCACTACACTAAAGATTGCCCTAATAAGAATGAAAGTGAGACTTTTGAAGAAGCATACTACACACAATTTGGACAACCATTCCGACCTTCAGGAAGATTTAGGGAAGCTACTCCGGGATACTATCAAAAGAACAACTTCAATCCCACTTATCAAGAAAGGAGGCAGACTTTAGATGACACTTTAAAGCAAATTATGGCCGATGCTGTTAAAAGACATGGAGAGAACACTGCTATGATCAAAGAAATCCGAGCTTCAACGGATACTATTACAAGAAATCAAGGAGCTTCGATCAAAGCATTGGAACAACAAATTGGACAAATGAGCAAGGTTCTTCAAGAAAGGGGATACGAAAGTTTACCAAGCTCAACCGAAACCAACCCAAGAGATCATGTCAAGGCCATAAGCACCACTGAGGAAGTCACGCCTAACATACCTAGAAGATTGATGAATGGTAATGATGGTGCAAAGCCCGAATTTTTCTTTAATTCTTCAATCAGTTTAAGGAGGCTACTAAAAGAGAAGACAAAGATTGAAGAGGAGATCAAGGCTACAATGAAAGAAGAGAGCTCTGCAACCGACTTACATGCCTTGCCTCATAAAGAAAAGGACCCAGGAAGTTTTACTTTACCATGTTCAATTAATGATATATCTTTCAATAATGTGTTAGCTGACTTAGGAGCTAGCGTTAGTGTTATGCCCCTTAAGACATTCACTACCCTAGGACTAGGAAAATTAGCACCAACTAAGTTGCTTATTGAATTGGCTGATAAAATGGTAAAACGACCTGAAGGGATTGCCGAAAATGTGCTAGTTAAGATTGAGAAGTTTGTTTTCCCCGTAGACTTTGTTATATTAGATATGCCTGAGGATATTAAGATTCCTTTAATCCTTGGAAGACCTTTCTTGTCTACCTCCCATGCTAAGATTGATGTGTTTAAAAGAAAAATCTCATTAAAGGTAGGGAATAATAAACTAGTCTATAAGTGCCAAGATCCTACTAAAAGCATAATTAGAGGCGTCTATGTGCTAGGATTAAGAGAACGTATGGAACTCGATCTTGAAGCTAGGCTTATGGGGGAAACATTGATTCAAAACAACTCAACTAATCCTAATCATGAGAACTTCGAGGAATTTATTGACCTTAATGTACCTACCGAACTTAGGCGCGATATTGTTAATGATTCTGATGATGAGTGGTATGATTGCGAAGTAATTAACAAACGTAGGAGAATAGTTGAGAATACAAATTTGAATAATGATGTGTTTATTGAACTACCACCCCACCTTGCATATTTATGCCTATATAATAATAAGAATTTCCCGTCTATCATTTTGTCATCTCTACCCGAAAGGGACAGAACTTTGTTTATACAGATATTAAAGAAGAATGGCGTGGAAATTAAGGACGAGCAAGGAGTGTTCAATATTACTGGACTGGCGATGAGGGAGCGTGATGCTTCCGACTCTTTCAGTGACCGGTATTAAGGAGCTGAACGTGAGTCTAACTTGAAGACTCTGGAATAAAGACAAGTGCTGACCGGGAGACAACCCGGAAAATTTTTACTTTTCTGTTCAATGTCGAGTCTGTCAGACCCGCAGAAGATACGGCGCATCTCCATCCTAAGATGCGACGCATTGCCTGCGCTGGTCATATCTTATTTAATTTTCTGCATTTTTATTTTTGACTTTAAAACTTTCTGTCAGTATTTTAATGCGGCGCATCCCTGGTTAAGGATGCAACACATCTTCTATTCTGATTCGTATTTATTCCAGGCTCGATACGGCGTATCTTTTTCCATAAGATACGGCGTATCGACTGACCTGATGATTTTCATTTTAATTTTTTTATGTTTTATTTTTACTAACTACTAATGTATTATGCAAGTTTGAACTTTCTTAACTCAGGTGTGTTAAAGTCTGAATGGTATTATAGATTCCTGCAATTCTTGTGGATACATCATCTATGAAGCTTAAACGTTCTCATCCACAAGAAAGTTGATTTTTGCTCTTGTACAAATAATGGAGGATCATACCGAGCAAATCTCAGGGGAGTTTTTTCTGTTCTAATTCTTTTATTTTCCAGTTTTTAACCTTTGATACAAACAACGAGGACGTTGTTTAACTTAAGTGGGGGGATTGGAGAATTAGAACACTTACTTGTCCTAAACTTTTTCAAAATATGCTTAAAATGCGCTTAATATATCAAAATTTAAAATTTTTTAGCATGTTTTTGTTTAAAGTCTAAATTACATAGCTGCACACATAACATTATTTTCAAAAATTGTGAACTTTTCAAAATTCACAAATCTATGAGTGTGCCGGTGACTTGTAAACTTTAGAACTTGGCTTGTATACTATTCGAGACCACCATAATAAGTATTATCTATATAATTGGAATGACTTGTCTAAATTGGTTAATTTCTAGGATTACACCCAAATAGCCTTTATATGTTATGTGATATTAGCTAACTACACTGGTTAGTTAACCCCCGTATAAACCTTTTGTTACTCTCATTTTTAGAGTAAGATACCCCTAGAAAAACACTCAGAGCCATTCCTTTCGTTTCTTACACCTTTGTTATAATGTTTCGTTACACCCTTACACCTTAGCCTACCCTGTAGATTAAAATCCGTGGTTGGTTAATTGCTTTAGGCAAAGTGTGTTTCCTTACATTACCTGTGTTCGCGTGCGTAATTCATTATCTTTGGTTGAGTCAGGAAATTGCACAATGCAATTGGTATGAAAGTAAATATTGTATATCTTTGAGTTTATTTTTCGTGTGTTTATTACTTTCGCTATTACAGTTATTTCTGAAAGTATGAAGAGTATGGAAAAATTATCCGGAAAGAAAGTGATAGAAAAGTTGTAAAATTTTACACATATATGTTGATGTCAAAAAAAAAAAAAAAAAAAAAAAAGAAAAAAAAAACGAAAAAATAGAAAAGAAAAAGAAAAAGAAAAGTTGGATGCTTGTTTTAACCAACTTATGTAAAGTTTTGTATTAAGTGGTCGATATCACCACTACTTGTTATATATTATATTTATGGATTGAATGGGAGTTGGCCGTTATGGGAACGCCAACTAAGGTTTATTCTTTGATTAAGATTTTGTTGAGTATAATTCGTGTCTACCTAAAGCGTGTGTTTCAAGTGTTAAAGCGTGAGTAATTCAATGATATGAGTCTTATTCATAGGATGGTTGGAAAGTGATTTACCACACTTAGGATTTTAATTTATCTGTTTTGTTTATTTTTCATTTTACACCAATTTGTATCCCAAATATTATCCATACCCTATATCATTCTTTATCCAAACCTTTGATTTATTGAGATTGGGGATTTGAGCAATCTTAAGTATCGTAGTCGTGGATTCGGCTATGTATTTATGATTTTGTCGCCCTTTTTGATATAATATTATTGGTAAAGATTACTTGGTCCTATCTTTAGCCCATTCGAGTTAAGGATTTGAGTAATTGCAAGTATCGTGGTCGTGGATTCGATCATGTATTTGTGATTTTGTCGCCTTTTCTGGAATTTGAGATCGATAGAGATTAAGAAGGATGATTAACCCTTAACCAACAAACCCTTTTTACCGCTTTAGACTTGTTATTCCTTAGCTTTAGTGGGGGAGATGCGTATACTTGCCAAGCTTATGATAGAATATTCGTCACGACTGGACAGTTAAACGATTAGATTTGCTTTTATCAAAATATTTTATTTTATTTCTAATTCGTTAAGTGTTTGGTTGTGCAATTATGACAAAACGAATACATGCTTAAATATAAAAATAAATCCTAATATCTTTTAGGATACATTTTCATAAAATTCATTCTAAGGTTTACTTGGGGACAAGTAAAGCTCAAGTGGGGGGATATTTGATGAACTCAAATAAGTACATTTTATCATTATCATTTATCCTATTTATTTGACTTGTTTTATTATATTATATATGAGAATTGATACGTTAATGTTTACTTTTGTAATTCTCAGGTAAAAACAAGTATTATGTGAAACTTGGCGATTTTGGACTAATTATGGAGCAAAACAAGCAAGATGTTAAGAGTCTACTGAAATGTACAAGATCAAGATCATTCTGCTCCAGATACGCCGCAACATACTTATTACATACGGCGCATCACTATCAAGATTTCACAAGTTATAATCAAAGACGGCAAAGGACATGCGCCGCATAGATAAATGGAGTTACGCCGCATCTTAAGGCGGTATACAAATATTCCTGAATATATTAATCTTGGACCCCACGCGAAGTTAAGTCAATGCGCCGCATCTACTTATCCTATGCGCCGCATCTAAGCCTCAGACAGAAACTATAAATACCCCAAGGCCAGATGAATTTCGGGATCCTACACACGAAGACCGAAGAAACCCTAGAGCCGAATTCAGACGTATTAGCAGCACAAGACACACCCTAAACGAAGATACAAGAGCTGTAAGAAGGTCCTGCATGTATTTAATTCATTAAGTAGTTTTGTTTTATTGTATTAGTACACTTTAATTCATCAGGATTGATGGGCCGATTCCATGTGACTACGGAAAACCATGGGCACCCCTTAAAATTGCTTTCCCATTAATTAAAGTTTATATGTTGATGTCTTTGGTGACTTTTATTAGTGCATTGATAACCTCTGTGTCTAGCTGAGCATAGCTTGGGTCGCCATGCCCCTTCCTCGCCTATTTATTCTATCGTTTCTAGGATAAGTGGGATAGACATAAGTGATCATTAAGGGTTTACTCGCCGATATGATTAGAGCCAACGAGAAAGGGTTAATTACATACACTTCATATAAAACTAGCAATAAAACAAGTGACAAGCTACTTAATTATCAGGACAGGTCTTCTTATTGTCTCAAGTATCTATCTGTGTACGTGTGTGCTAATCGCTGATTCGTGCTCATTAGTTTAGTTTATATTTAATCATAACCAAACCGTGCCAGTCTCTTAGGCTGAACCCCCTTGCGTTAGATTAGGTTGTACAGCTAACTTAAGATATTAAAATACTGATTAGAATAACTAGATAATACGTTCCACTCTTAGTGATCGACACTCTACTTACCATTATATTCATACTGACCGGGTACACTGCTCCTTAAAGTGTGTGTTTTATTGATAAGTCGGCTAAATATAAATTTAAAACTTGAATACTGCTAAAACCACAACGACATCATGCGCGCGCCAAGTTTTTGGAGCCGCTACCGTGGATAAAAGAATTAGAGCAATACACATGCACACATCAGGAACGCACAGCCAAACAGAGACTAGTGCAGGAGAAGGAGAACTTGTTAAGATCCCGACAATGTCAAGGAACGACATCCCTATATAAGCAGAAGATAAATTTCCGTTATAGCTAAATAAATCGTATCGTAAAACTTCCTAAGCTTATTTTCTATTGTACTCTATCTTAGTTACGATGGACGTAACCTAAGCGTATTAACTATCCTTTCCACCGTATGAAATCTTTACCTTGTAATATTTCCATAATAAATCTGCGTCAAATTTCAGTTCCCATTCCATTTGTCTTATTTCCGGTCATTACGTAACAATACCCTATATCTTCGTAAGAAATTCACTCGAACCCTATGATTTATTTTAAATCAGTACCCTAGAAATCCCTGACTTATCACTGTAGTATGAACAATAATTTTCTTATCTTTGTGAAAAATAATTATGTTGTTATTTTACAACAACAAAACGTTGAACACCGTCTAAAGCCTTTGAAGAAATATAAGTATCACTATAACTGGACCAAATATCACGTCATTCAGTCCTTAGTTATGCATAGCCTGGCCAACTATGTATAATTTAGGAAGAATCATGTCATAAGTAGAACAATTAACTTTTCAGATTTTTAAATAACAAATTACATTCAAAAGTAAAATTTTGAGACAAAACAAATTGTTCAAACTAATTCCATTTTAGATGTCTACAATTACTACCCATCATCTCTAAGATAAGAAAATCAAATGCGGACAAGATACCCAAACCTTTTCTCTCACATTCCGACCAACATAGACTGAATCTCGGGACGAGATTCCCTTAACGGGGGGTGACTGTAACCACTGTGAAAATCCCACTTTAAGATAAGCTAGCACTCAGAATAATTATCCTTTTTCCACGGATAAATTTTTTTTTATTTGATTGTATCTCCTATCTTATGTGACGCAGCTCACATCCTTGATAAACGTTCTCAACACAGACCTGTCTAACGAACCTAATGTTTATTTCATAAACATGATGAAAACATTACAGAATACCATTTACCATTTTACGATAAATCCTTAACAAACGTATAAGCAAAACATTCACTATCTAAATAGAGTTTCTAGGAAACCCTAAAATTCATCACAACACCAAATATGAATAAACCCTACAACATAAAAATACAACCCATCTGAGCTAATGTACAAGTCATCAAAGCACCAGAAACCTTAATTCTATTTTAGTTCCCGATAAAACCCTAATTACATAAAACTATAATTTTATGTGCAGAATTCACAAACCCTAAATTAATTATATAATATTTTTAATAAATATTAAGTTTACAAGTTATTTAAGCTAGAGTACAAGCCTTTTATGCATGAAAACATTTACTTACAAAATCTTTATTTAAATCCTATTTATAATTATTTTCAAAGCATAAATTACAAACCATTCATGCATAATTCTTAAAAATAATTTTTCCTA
The DNA here is from genome assembly GCA_021014915.2 of Artemisia tridentata subsp. tridentata. Taxonomy (NCBI): domain Eukaryota; kingdom Viridiplantae; phylum Streptophyta; class Magnoliopsida; order Asterales; family Asteraceae; genus Artemisia; species Artemisia tridentata. The sequence goes on from CP139509.1 coordinate 312,259,346, forward strand.
AACTCCTTAAATATTTTTACAAGTTTCTAAACCCAAGGTACAAGTGCCTAATGCACAAAAACTATAAATCCTATATATTTACTTTTAAACATGATAAAAATTAACAAATAATTTTTATAACTTAACTAATTATTAAAACTATATTTTTCATATATTTTATATAATAGTACAACCCTATTAAGCATGTTTTACAACTCCTATAAGCTCAAACCATTTTCCTTTTCATTTCATATAAATTCGGTTCATATGAATAAAAATAACAATCATAATTATTTTCTAAATTAACCAACCCACTTAACTAATTTAGTTCCTCTCCCTAAACCCTCAATACAACTCACCAAAGCCTATTGTACAATACCCCAAAGCCTCACACGACCTCCCCTCCAAAAATATTGGTTCGAACTCCATTAAATCCTAACCAAGTTTGTTCTTAAATATCTCCTTCCCTAAATACATTGAACCTAGCCTAAACACACTTGCAAACCCTCCTCCTTCCTGGATAAAACCCTTGGCTGTAAATTAGAACACATCACCCCTCTCCTCTACCCTTCCAAGTGGCATACTCCTCCACTTCTGTCAGCCATTGTCCCCTCATCATGTCCCCTTACCATGTTCCAGAAAACCCTAATTTACCTTCTATAAGTAGCAGCCTATGTATCACCCTTTTTACTCACACACCATTCGACTAAAACTTCTCAATTCATCTCATATCAAACGACCCAACACCAAAACCATTTCACATCCACCCCTTTCTGATCCACAGCTCAACATACAATCAAAACACAAACCCTATTAAGCTTGGAAGGAGAGGAGGACAAGATTCGAACACCAAGTTATTCATAAACCCTAGTCGAACCCACAAACTAAGTAAGTATTCATAACCCTTTTATTTCAGTTTATTTTACCTTATATCTACTTAAGAACATAACCTAATAATCCCTAAAATGAAACATAACCACTAATAACAAAACTAACCAAAACTAAGTATATTTATTTTCTTTGCTTTGCTTCTGTTCGAGCAGCAAACAAACACACCCAACATATTTGAATTATTGCCATAACAAATTCATAACTTATAAAAATATGTTAAAAAATATCAAAGATATTAGTAACATGCATAAAAATTAGTTACTAAGTGTTTTAAAAACCAAAAACCCAATCGGGTTGTTTGTCTGGGTTTATATCGAGCTACAAACAACCCCAGACACCTAACTTTGGCCCTGAAAACCAACACCCAAACAACCCTATTAAATTCTGAGTTTTGGCATAGATAAAGTTCACTCAGCTACCTTTATTTAGGAAAAAGAATCATTAAAAATGATCAAGTTTTCATTAATTTATTGAGTTTCAAAATCTGCCCAATATCGCTACAAATAGAAAGGTTAATTTCCAGTTATCTAATTTTTAACATTACTCGACCCATTACCCAACTTATGACCTATAAACAAACTAACAAACGACCTTTATAAAATCTAATTTTTGGTATATATTAAGTTCACCCAGCAAACAAAACATAGGAAAAAGAATCACGGAAAGTGATTTGGTTTTCACAAAGTTATCGAGTCTTGAAAATTGCTATATATCGCTGAAATTGGAAGCTAACCCATCAGTTATTTAATTTTCAAGTTTCAGTCGACCAGTTACCCATGTTTAGACCTGATTTTCGACCCTTAGATTATGTCTAAAAATTCCAACTTTTTGCCATAGTAATTACGACCCAACAAACTTTATTTAGAAGAAAGAATTAAGTAAAACGGTGAATCGAGTCAAAAGTTGTCGAGCCCCAAAGTTTGTCTAATATCGCTAGGTTAAGACTTGGTATTTTCTTTCAGTTCTTATCGCCCAACTCACCAACTTTCAATCTATTTTTTGACCACCAAAGTATTTTCATAAATCACAAAACTTGGTATGTTTTAAGATCACATGGCTAGTTTAATCTAGAAAGAAGAATCAATTAAAATGATCGAACCATTAAGAAGATATTAGCTTCCAAAATCTGTCCCATCGCTAGCCTTAAGAATCATTTTTCAGACTTTACTTCAAACTTGGTTTTAGTCACTCGACTTTAGTAAAATAATTCGATCCTTAAACGATTTTCATAAATTATAAAATTTGGCATATTTAAAAATGACTTGGCTAGCTATATTTAGGAAAAGAGAACACGTAAAATCATTTAGTATTCACTTAGATATTCGATCTCAAAACTCTAGATTTATCACTAGTTTCATGCGCATATTTTTAAATAATAAGAACTTTATGGGCTGATTTTGTAAAAGTATTTAAATCAAGGGTCATTTTTGTTAATAACAACTAAAAAGGGTAGGAAATGTCATTTTTGAAACTTAAGGGTAGAAACTGTCATTTTCCAAAAGTCCAGGGTGTAAACTGTCATTTGACCAAACTTTAGGGATAAAAGTATAACTTTTCTTAACTAATATTTTCATCATTTCTATTTTTATTTTCCGACTTAATACTAACATAATACGTTTATTTTATTGACAAACGAACAAGTAATATAATAAACCGACGAACGAATGATATAAACAACGAAACGAACAAAAGAACTATAATCATCTGAATATGATTACTAAATATTGACATAACAACCCAGGTTTCTTGTCCGGAGACGTTTATCAACTTTCTTTCATTTTGTTTTCCATCTAGATTGCTAAGGTGAGTTCATAGTCCCACTTTTCATTACGTTTTCTAAATATGTGGGGAGATACATGCTACAAACCCGAACATAAGTATTTTCTGTATGTTATCCTGATTAATATTGCCTAAGACACCTTATTTGTGTTAGCCGGATGGATAGTCTTTGTACTAGCCGGATTGATAGCCAAATGCACCTTATTTGTGTTAGCCGGATGGATAGACTTTGTGCTAACCGGATTGATAACCAAATACACCATTACTTATATCATTTTATGATATCACACACACACACACACCCCGTTAATGTCTGAGATTGTGAGACTTAGAGCAATATGTATATTTCCGAATTACTTTCTATTTAGCTTATGTTCAATATTATTTAACGTTAAACGCTATGGATTCACTCAACCTTTGTGTTGACTTTTTAGCATGTTTATCTCAGGTAACTAGAAGTACGATTTGGCATGGAGTGGCGGTGGACTTTCTTTTAAAAAGAGTGTCCGTTTTGTTATCATTCAAACGAATAATGTAACATATTTCGAAACCTTCCGCTGGGACCTCTATATGTAAACTCTGATTTTGATAAATGAATGATAACAATTTATTTAAAACGTCTCTTTTCGAGTCGTTTTCTATACTCATGACTGTGAACCTTGAGGTAGCACCCTAAACTTATATTTCCGCTGCGAATATCGAAAATGGGGGTGTTACAACTTAAAAATGCTTTTGAAACATACCACCCTTCTTACGCTATACAAATTTTTTTGATAAAGTAATATTCATTCATGTGTTTATATTGAAGCTATGTTATTACAAAAAATTTTGTATATTTTAATTGGTCTATAAATCTTGATGTTCATTTATTTTCATTGTTATGGATTCAATATAAAAACTTGTTCATTTACTCCCTCCGTCCCACTATAAGTGTCCACAATGGAATATTCAAAGTCTTTGTTTTTCAACTTTGACCGTAAATATTTTTGTTTGTGTTATATAATACTTGATGAAAGTTATATGAATTGATTTAGTTTTAGATGTGTTTTCATTGGGTATACTTTTCATCAAGTATTATATAACACAAACAAAAATATTTACGGTCAAAGTTGAAAAACAAAGACTTTGAATATTCCATTGTGGACACTTATAGTGGGACGGAGGGAGTATATCTTATTATGTCCACTTTTTGCAACCATTTTTTAAAACCCTTCTTACGCTATACAAACATATGTCAACGATAATTATAAGTCATGCCCGCCCAACGGGCGGGCTTATATGCCCGGGAGAGCTTATAAGTCATGCCTGCCCGTCGGGCGGGCTTTGACAACTAGTACACACACACACACACACAAACATATATATATATATATATATATATATATATAATATATATATATATATATATATATATATATATATATATATATATAGCACAACGACAATGCATAGAGTAAAAGAAAATGTAAAAAAGAGATAAGGAATAGAGACAACCAAACCGAGACGCGAAGATTTATAGTGGTTCGGCGCGAAGCTCTCTCTTCGCCCTACTCTACTCCTCGAGTATCACACTCGAGAGTTTCACAATCACTATGTCAACACACTCCCTTTAGGCGGAGCAAACAGTACACCAACGCTTACACAAATTAACGACACTAAGTGGAATGTCGAGTCCTAATCCTAGCTAGAACCAATCTATACACCGACACACGACAACACGGACAACCACCTTGTCCACTTGGATTTACACACAATCCAAGTCTTCACACGGACGATCACCCCATCCTAATCTTCACACGGACGATCACCCCGTCCTAATCTTCACACGGACGATCACCCCGTCCCAATCTACACACGGACGATCACCCCGTCCTAATCTACAAACTATTACAAGGACTTCACACTTTGTCCCAATTTAAACTAACACAACTAGTCACGACTTACACAAACGTCAGATACACAAATATATACGAATAGAGTTTGGAGGTGGGAGAAGAGATTCGTAACACTAGTTACGTGTGTGTGTGAAGACTAATCTATAACACTTCGTTTCTTGACGAATACGAGCGTTCTTCTCTTGCACTTTGATGTAGAGAATAACGGGATCACTTATAAACACATATCAATACATTATAGTGATCAAAGAAGAAGAAGGAAAGAACATAAACTTTTTGTGCCAAGAGGAGCGAATAGTGCAGTATTTATAGGCACCAGGAGGAGCGGGGATGGTCCTTTAAACCTTGGACGGTCCCGTATATATAAGGGACCGTCACCATGTTTACGGGACCGTCCCGACAAACGCTCCCATTTTTGTCCTAGTGTGGTGAAAATTTATCTGGTGAAAATTTATCTAGTTTTAGGTGGGAAAACTAGCTGTTAGAGAATTTTAAATTCAAATATATTTTCTTATTAAAACATTTCTTTATTATTACAAAAATACTTTTGTAAAAATGTTTTGTCACATAAAAATGTGAGGTTTTAAGAAAAATATTTTCTTTGATCACTTAACTAATATTGGTATAGTGTTTGTTCATACCTTAAGTGATGGTGTAGTCGAGATGTTGTCGAAACGAGTTTTTTCGATCAAAAACTTATTAAACGTAGTTTTACGTAACGTGTTTTTATATTTTGTGATTATCAAAATGTATAGAGACCGAATAATGCAAATGACGTTTTTAACATGATTTGGATTAATAGTTCAGATTATTGAGCTTAGAGCATGCAGTATGGTCCTTGTTGTGCTTAGCCATGGTGATGTGGCATCCTTGCCACAGCTAGCCAGCACACCACACCATCTTGCCATAGCTCGCCATCTTCCCCTTCGTCGTGCAGACAACGAGCAATGTGTTGTACGATATTTTTTTTTAATTTATAATATTTGTGTGTGTGTATGAATAAGTGTGTATGTGGGACCCAAATAAAATTGTTGTATTTAGTTATAATAAGACCGTGTGTAGTGGGGCGTTTTTTGCCCATTTTTTGCCTTGACAGCGCCCATTTAACGCCCCTCCCCCATAATCACCAGGCGCTGAAGCCCAAAAAAAATTTCATGCGTGTTACTTACCATGCCCGCGCCCTTTGTTTTCTTCGAAAAAATAGCCGTTCAACGGCTCTATTACCGTTTCATTTTTTTTTAATTCAATATACTCTTTATTTTTTCTCTATAAAAACCACCTCAAACCATCATTTTTTATACACTTTCTTTCAATCATCTCCCTCTTTATACAATAATTTTATCACTATGAATCCCAATCGTCCAACCCGCCCATAAAATTACACCAACCCCGGTTACGTTCGTCCTCGTCGTGTTAACAAGTTTGTCGAGGGTCCGTTTTCAAACCAAGAACTTCTCGATGTCATCTCGCATTTGCCACCGAACATGCAACCGTAAATGGGGTTTCAAAATTTTGGTTACGGTAACCAAAATTACGGGTTCAACACGTACAACCAACAAAACACCTCTCAACAATTCTCCTCTCAAAACTTCGCGTCTCAACAATTTCAACCGCAACAATTCCCGTCTCAAAGCTTCGCGTCTCAACACGAGCCGGTTGACGTCGAAGATTACGAGACGGTCCCGGAGACTCCTCCAAGCGTTACGAAGGGTAAGAAAACCGCCGCCGCCGAACCGTCTCAACCAAAAAAGCGATCGCACAAAAAGAAACCCGCGAACGAGCCGAGAGCCCCGACCAAGCGTATGCCTTGGACCGAGCACGAGGAAATGTGTTTGGCACGCGCGTGGATAGAAATTGCCACGGATGCTAACGCCGGTAATTTTTTTTTTAGTTATTATGTTTATGTTTAAATATATATATTTTTTTAGTTATTATGTTTATATAATTTTTTTTAGTTAATATGTTTATGTTTAAATAATTTTTTTTTAGTTATTATGTTTATATACCTTTTTTTTACTAACTTATTATTTTTTTTTCTATTGTTTAGCGGATTATCAACGGGGACACGTATTTTGGCATCGGGTTCGAGAAGCGTTTTTCACTGCCATGGAAGTTGGACCCGATTACCGTACGCCAGACATGATTTCGGGCAAGTGGACCGAAATGAACAATCGGTGTCAATTTTTCAATACTTGCTACAACCGGAAAAAGAATGCCGTACCGAGTGGTGAGAATTTGTTGGAATGGCCGTACCACGCCGCTTGCAAGGAATACAAACAAGTCAAGCTTCAACCATTCCAATTAAAGGAGGTATGGGAGTATCTTCACACCCATAAAAAATGGCTAGATCAACCCCCTTTGGAAGTTCGTACAACGAGACCGTCAAAACGGTCCAAAAGTGAATCATCATCCGCCCCCGAACACGATAGCCAATCATCCGATGCCAACACGTTCAACTTAAACGAGTTTGTGGAAGAAGACGTAGTTGTCGTTGAGAGGCCAAGACCCCCGGGTAGGCGAAGTGCCAAAGGAAAAGGGGTTTCCTCGTCCTCGTCCGCCGCCACCGACAACAACGCGTTGAGCCAAATTGCGGCTCAACTTGCGAGGATAGGGGATGAGGCGGAGCGTCGTCGTGCGCTTAAAGAAAAAAGATACAACGACCTCCAAACAATTATCAAAAGGAAAGATTTGGCACAATTGGAACGAAGTACCGATGGGCTAGACCCCGTGGCAAAAGAAATTAACGAACAACTCAACGAAGAAATCCGCCGAAAATATCGTGACGCTTAGTTTTTATTTAAATGTAATATATATATATATATATATATATATATATATATATATATATATATATATATATATATATATATATATATATATATATATATTTTAATGTAATATTTTATGTTTTATTTTAATGAAATTGTATTTTTTTTATGTTATTTAGTTTTATTTATTAGTTTTAGTGATTAAAAAAATAATAATAAAAAAATAAAAGGGTGGCACATGTCACACAATGCCCCTGCTAACACTACACCACTTTTCCTTCCAAGCCTCAACATGGCTCACACTGCCACATGGCGCACAATGACCCATCCACTCTTACACACCATTACACATGGTCTAAGGGGGTGTAATAAAAAAGGTTGTGTTATGGTAATGTGGCATCCCGTGAGGCCCATAAAAACTTGTTGTGTTTACTCACGACACCTAATGCTCTTACAACATTCGGATAACTTATTGCACGAGTGCATATTGACATCCTTTTGACCGAAGTGTCTCACTTAAGCCTTTTAGTAACTACATCCATTTTGTGTACTTTGACCTTTTTACTGCATTCATTTAAAAATGAGATAGTCTGAAATGTAAAGTTCTTTTTTCATTGTTACTATCTTTCATTTTTGGACAAAAGTTCTTTTTACATGTAAATTTCACATTTAAACATTATCTACGACTCGAGGTCTCTAGCATATAATTGAAAATATTGTAATGCCGAAACGGTTGCCGTGCAATGAAAACTTTTATCTCATGTTACTGGATTTTTTATATGTAACCTATTAATTGTTATGTAGATTCCTCTTGATGTTTGATCAATAACATTTGTTAATTTAAAAACTTTCACTATTATTTTTAACCTTTTATTTTTTTTTTGGGAAGACAACAATTTTATAGAAACCAAGAGGAAACAAAATACAAAGAAATGGCATCCCACCCCAATCAATCAAGCAAATTAAAAGGAGGAAGGGACCCAAGAGTTCAATTAAAAATACATGAAAGAACAACATGAACAAAACTAAAACTAAAGCCTTAAACAACTGATAGAAACACCAACACTCACTTGAAATACATACTGACACAACTTACTTGGAAGCCACTTGCAAAACCAAAAATAAAGCAAACACTGATAAGACTCAAGAAGCAAATATATGCAGAATGGGGTATGTTCCAAACCCACTGAGCTTTTTGTGTCCACTGCAGCAGGCTCAAGCCAAACAGCAGACTCATGCAGCAAAACAAATATCGCTATTTGTGTCCACTGCAGCAGACTCAAACCAAACAGCAGACTCAAACCAAGACAGCAGACTCATGCAGCAAAAACAAATATCGCCTGCAGACCTGGACTCCAAGAATAATTTTATGATAGCCGAATCTTAAGAGGTTCCCAAAGCCACTGTTGCCAATCTATCTTTTTATATTCGTTTGATCTTCTCACAATCCATTCGAAGCTTCTAAGTTGAATCTCTTGAACAATTTTATTTGTACTTGAAACTTTTTTACCAAACACACGAGCATTTCGTTCTTTCCAAATGAAGTACCCGGTTGACCATATAACCGCTTGCCAAACGCGAGAGAGGTAGGCGGGCACATTAACATTTCCGTTTGAAGAGAAGAATTCGTCAATAGAGAAAACATTAACGCCACCCACCTTCCACCAAGAAAAAATCTTTTCCCACACTCTCATAGCTAGATCACAAGTGGTCAAGCTATGAGAACAAGATTCCACGACCATATTGCAACATGGACATAGAACCGAATCCAAGTCAATACCTCTTTTGTCGAGCTCCACACGAACCGGAAGTCTTCCTTTTAAAGCCCTCCACACAAATATGTTTACTTTTCTCGGGACCAACTTATTCCAAAGCGTTTCACGACCTCCACTTTCCACTTGTAGAATCTTTTCCTCCACCATTCTTGTTAAAGCATTAACCGTGAACTCACCGTCTTCAACAAGCGACCATCTCCATTTGTCCCTACAATCAATATTAACAACAACATTTTGCAAAACACCTAAAAGATCGTCAAAATCCTTACTAACTCTACCCCTAATACTTCTAAACCAATCCCATTTCCAACACCAAGCATCATTAACCCACAACCCCTTATCTAACACACTACTCTCATTCTTCTTATCTAAATGGTATAACCTGGGAAACCTATCACAAAGCCTCCTATCATCTACCCAATTATCTAACCAAAATCTAATATCCCTCCCGTCGCCCAATACACCAACACAAGAAGAAGTGAAATCTAATCCCAATCCATCCATTTCCTCACCAATCTTCACAATGTCACGCCAACCCCCCCCCCTTTTAGCCCCCCTCCCATAGCTCTAATCCCCCCCAAACCCCCACTATCTCCATGAATGCTCTTAATCACCCTAACCCATAGCCCACCGCCCTCCGCCCTCCGTCCTAAACCTCCACCACCACTTACCTAATAAAGCCATGTTTTTTGCCTGTAAAGACCCAACATTAAGACCCCCATCCCATAAGAAGCTACGACTGAATCCCATTTAACCCAAGAGGGTTTTTTGCCTTCACCCGACCCCCCCCCCCCCCCCCAAAAAGAAATTTTTCCTAATTCTCTCAAGATTTTTAATAACACTCAAAGGCACGCGGAACATTGAAAAGTAATACAATGGCAAACTACCGAGAACCGATTTTACCAATGTTAGACGTCCCCCAAACGACATCGATTTAGCTTTCCAATCCGATAACCTCTTTTTGAATTTCTCCACCACAGGCCCCCATGCGTTTACCCGACTCATGTTCTCACCAATTGGTAACCCTAAGTAAGTAAACGGGAAATCCCCGATGCCACATCCCATCCATCTCGCCATGTCCGCCTTTTCTCCCTCGCTAACTCCTATACCGTATAACTTGCTCTTGTTATAGTTAACTTTTAACCCCGATACTTCTTCAAAACATTTGAGAATACACATAAGAGATTTAGCATTCTCATTATTCCATTCTCCAAAGAAAATAGTGTCGTCCGCGTATTGAAGATGTGAAACCGTGACCTTATTTGCGCCCACTACAACCCCTCTAAAGATGCCTTTCTCCACTGCTTCGGAAACTATAGCATTCAACCCCTCCGCCGCCAATATAAATAAGAAAGGCGAAAGAGGGTCACCTTGTCTTACACCCCTCTCTAACCCAAATTCCTCTGATGGGGAGCCGTTTACAAGGATGGACATAGACGATGACCTAAGACATATATCCACCCATTTACGCCATTTTTCCCCAAACCCCATTTTTTTCATTATATCTAATAAAAATCTCCAGTTTATACTATCAAATGCCTTCTCGAAGTCGACTTTGAATATTAAACCCTTTTCTTTGTTTTTCTTCAAAAACTCCATAGTTTCGTTTGCTATAAGAACCCCATCAAGAATATACCTCCCTTTTATAAACGCATTTTGCACTTCCCCAACCACCTTACCAATCACTCGCTTAACCCTTTCTGCTAATATTTTTGATATAATTTTGTAGTAGCACCCGATAAGACTAATAGGCCGAAAATCACCGAGTCCTATGGGGTCCGCCACCTTAGGAACAATGGTGATAAAAGAAGCATTACATCCCCTCGATATCTCCATTTTTTCCCAAAACCATGCGATCGCAATTAGCAATTCCGGCTTAATGATCACCCACATTTTTCTAATGAACTTGAAGTTAAAGCCGTCGGGCCCCGGGGCCTTATCTCCACCGAAACTACATATAGCTTCCCAAACCTCCTTCTCGCTGAAAGTCTTCTCTATCATACGAGCCTCCTCCTCTGAGATTTTCTCAATTTTATTACTACAAAAAATTGGACGAGTATCCCTCCCTTCGGAAAATAAGTTTTTGTAGTGTCTGGCCATTTCTCCCTTAATTATATTAGGGTCTTCACACCACACCCCGTTAACCATAAGGCCACTTACGTTACTTTTGTTGTTCCTTCTCTTCACATGTGAATGAAAGAATCTAGAATTCTCGTCCCCTTCTACGTCCCACCTAATTCTAGTTTTTTGACGAAGCATGTTACTATATTCCCGCTCCTTTTCCGCCCATTGCCTCCTTGCTTCCAACCAGGTCCCTCTCTCATTGTCGCTCAAAGGTCTCTTTTCGGCCTCTAGCTCCCATCTCATAGCTTCATCTCTTGACTTTTCAATTTTTTCTTTATGGCCACCAAACCTACCTTTACTCCAAACTCTAAGGCTAGTCTTGACATTTTTTAATTTATCCCGAAAAATACAATCTGGCCGAGTGCACCTTACATCTTTCTTCCACGCCTCCTCAACAACTTGACAGAAATCAGGTTCATCCATCCATATATTGAACACCCTAAACGGTTTTGGACCGAAATCCAACTCGATGTCTTTTATCACGATGGGACAATGGTCCGAGAGCTTTCTATCCAAGGCAATGACCGATAGATTTCCCCATAGATCATTAAATTCCTCATTCAACAAGAAGCGGTCTAACTTACTAAATTTCAATCCATCGTCACTTACCCTAGTAAATTTCCTCCCCCCATCGGAATCTCTACTAACCTTGAGTCGTTAATGAAATCATTGAACTCCATCGATTCTTTAGCATTCACTTGAGAATTAAGTCTATCTTCATTACTCCTAACCACGTTTAAATCACCGAAAATGCACCACGCGCCTTTCCGACTATTCATTAACCCTGCTAATCTTTCCCATAGCGATGTTTTCTGTCTAGTCACATGTGGCCCATAGATACAAACCAAAAACACATCGACATCCTTCCCTTTCCATGACCCTTTTACCGCAATAAATCTCTCATCACCAATCGCTTCCTTGCATATAAAAACTCTTGTATCCCAGATCAACAATATACCCCCTGAATTCCCATTTGCAGGCAATTGGGAATATCCATATCCTTTCCCACCCCATATATCCTCGATCCAAACATCATCAACCACACCGCATTTTGTTTCTTGAAGGCAAATAATATCCGGTTTTTCATCCCTAACAATAGATCTAATCCATTTTTTTTTCTCACTTTCCCCCATACCCCGCACATTTATAGAAATCATCTTCATATAATTTGAGAAGAGAACGAAAAGAACATATATACCTCAGAAACTATTGCCTCTGAAGGTCAGCATTCACAACTTCATTGTTCCCCTCGCATTGCCGTTCATTCTCCTTCTTCTCTTTTTCGGCCATTACCCACGAGACCCCGATCATTTCCCCTATTTCCTTAACCTGATCTAAATTCACATTACACCTGATGCTATCAGCTTCTTTCTCGTTGTATTTCCCAAACTGAAATATCCCGTTGCTCTCGCTATCCACCTCGTAATATTCCTTATACGCATCCGAAACCCCTTTTTTGTTATCTCCTAACCCCGCCACACCTGATTTTCTCGCCACTTCAAACGCCTTAGTGACACTTCTCCTGCCTATCTTCTTTTTGCAATTAGCATTTTCTTTGTTCGATTTCCCTTGATTAAAATTTGTCGCGACCTCATCCCCTTCGAATAACTTCACATCGCATGCCTTCATCTTTTTCCTCTTCCTATCACCTCCACTCCCCACTGAGCTAGAGGGTGACACTTCTCGTTTTTCTCTTCCATTCTCCGTGCAATCCAGACCCCGAACCTCATTCAACAGGTTGCTTGTAGTGTTCCCAGCTTTGGAGAGATGTTGACTGTTTTTGTTATAGCCAGAACAATTATTGTTTCTATTTGGGCCAAGTGAGCAGTTATTAGTATTACAATTGTTATTCTCATTAACCCTTTCCAACCCATTATTTTGAACCATATTTAAGCCCATTCCAGGCCCACACTCATTATCCATATTATTTTCCAGCCCACCCCTCTTATCCTTAGTATTTTTCTTCAACTTTTTTGGCGTCTCACCAATAATACCAACCTCATTATTTAATTCACTTTCTTCACTGACCTCCTCAGTATTATTAGTATTTCCTAAACACTTTTCACAGCTTTTTTCATTATTTACTCCACACGCCTCTTTTTTTTCCGCTGCCTCCTTCACCTTGGAAATATCACTATCATCTTCGAAAGAATCACCCACTCTTGTTTCACCCGAGAATCTTGATTATTCGTCTTCCCCAACATTCCGACCACTGGTTCCTGCAGCCGATTCGATGTCGTTACCATCACCCTCCTTCGATCCACCGTCATCCTCATCATCACTAGAATCCTCTAACTCACTACTTGAATCCTCCTCATCCTCATCTTCCTTCTCGTCGACCTGCATAACATCATTATCTCCATTGTCCTCTCCTGATTTTTGTGTTTCATGGTTTCCGTTGCTTGCTTCCTGAATATTCATGACAGTGATGTCTCTAACTTCCTCTACGACACTTACTTTATGTAACACTACTAGAAAAACAGCCATTCTTGACTCCAAATGCGAGTCAAGAAGAGCCCTTATGACGCGCAAATGCGAGTCAAGGATGGACCCGTCATAAAGCTTCATGACTCGCATTTGTGCGTCATCCTTCTATGACTCGCACTTATGACCCACGTTTTATGACTCCTTTTTGCGTATCATTACCCTTAAAATCATTTTGACTAACTTTTATGACACACTTTTATGACATATGTTTTTGCGAGTCATTACCTTAAAATCATTTTTTTTTTATTTTTTCTGTTTTTTAAAACCTGATTATATACATAATTACTGACAATAAACCTGATAATTGTACAAAATTAACGCATTTCATATATATCAAAACCATGCGTTACCAATTCATTACATAACAATTCATGTCAAAATATATACCGATAATTAGTTAAAGTTACTACAATGTACGATTTCTACCTAAAAATGAAATTCGACACATAAATTGCCCATTCTTCTCGAATATCGTCGAAATCCGCATCCGTGTACTCATTGCTATCACCACCAATCTAGTCAAATAAAACAACTTTTAGAAACAGTTAATTACTACTTAAACTACTTAAAATAGTTAACTACTTACATTGTCATTTTCGAGAGCCCGAACTCCATGTTTAACTATTTCCTTCATAAACTTCAACACGAAGTACCCACATTCGGTGCATCCGGGCTAACTTGGACACTACACAAGAAACAAAAATTGTATATGATATGCAACCACAGTTGATTAACAAGAATGGTCTGCACAGGGTATATGGGCTTATTTGCAGATCAGTTATAAGCTGATTAATAAGGTGAAACTCAAATACCAGATTATGCACCAAAAGACCCCTACCTAACCTACCTATATTCCAAAAATTAGGACCTAAAGCAGATACGATAAGCCAATTTTGATCCTAGATCAGCAGTGCAGATAACTAATTGCTACAAAACAATCTGTGGTAGCAGATTAGGAATTTGGCGCAAAATTTGAGCAAGACTACTCCACAGCAGACCAACTCATAGGAACTCACTTAAGCACCATTGAACTAACTAGCAAAGCCAAAATGAACTCAAATTAAGCTCAGCTTATTGCTAAGCTTATTAGGGCAGATAAGAGCTCAAAACTAAAATATCTAATGCAGACTTTAAATAACCATCAAACTGCCCTATCTTCTGATGAGAACAACTAAAATACCTTTGAATCAGTTCAATCAAACTCAGAAACTTGGCACATGAACAGTGCTTTTCAGATTATACCCAAACTAACCTATAAGCTGTCTTAAACCAAACACCCTTACACTGATCTGTATTGCAATTTTACCCTATACGTACTAAGCTGATTAAAACTAAAAACCACTCTACACTAGTATTACTTAGACTATTAATAAGCTAGGAGATGCAAATAAGCCATAACAAATAACTAACCTTAGAATTAACCCAGTTAAGTTTAGTCCTCTTATTGGTTCCAGCTTCTACATCATACAATGCAATTGCCCTACAAAGAATTAACCCAGTTAAGTATTACATCATACATCATAAAGATTCTATAATTTGTATTACTTACGCATCCACTATTTGCTTGAACTGATGATTGACGTCGCTAGTCGATAGGGAATCAAGATAATAGCAGGTACTTGTCTTCATGTTAAGCACACCTAACACCCAATGTCTTCTACAAAAAACAAAAAACAAATTCTGTTAATTAATGTTAATTTTTATTAATTAATTTAAATGTTGTCGAAAATCTAACCCGGGATTGTATGGCAATAAGATGAGGTCATTTTGCTTCCTTGTAGATAACCTTTTTGCAATAACTCGACTTGCCTCCTCGATATTCTTGGCCCTTGCTTTACGTTCATGATGCATGGTCGCAGTCGGGGTCATGAAACAAACTCCATGATCTCTTTGTGACCCATTCTTGATTTGCTCATACAGGTACCTGTTAACAATTAACATACAAAGTTTACATTCAATTAGTCCTGTTAACATACAAGTACCAATTTTTTATAAACTATATTTATCACTTACATGATATAAGAAGCAACGACAGCCCCGCTTAACTCATCCATTGAAAATAGACTGTCAAAATCATTCCAATTTAAGTACGTGTAACTGTGGTGCCCAAACAAATCATCCTCGCATTGCACTTTTATGCAATCGACCTTTGCAACTTGTCCATCAACCATCATTGCAGTCATTTTCAATCCCATCCTTTCTTCAATTCTTTTCCTTACTCTCTTCTGACCTCTCGTCATCATTTTTTTCAACGGATTTCCTTTCTTAGTCACTTTTGCAATGGAGGCGAGAGTTTCTGGGCTTTTTCCTTCTTCAACTGCAACTGTAAACATAACAGTTTCTGGTCACTAAAAATAACTGTAAACATGACTGTAAGAATATGATGTTTTTGGCATCGTACCTGTTTTTGGCATCGTCGCTTCTTCTTCGTTGTCGGTTTCTCTTTGTCGCTTCTTCTTTTCTTTTTTCTTGTGGATCACACTGCCCAACTCTCTTTTTTCTTCTTCTTTTCTTTTCTTTCTTCTTCTTTTCTGTTTCCTTCTTCTTCTTCTTTTCTTTGTTCTTTTTCTGTTTTTCTTCTTTTCTCCTTGTCTTGATCAGCAGCCTTTTTCTCCTTCTTTTTGGCCACTATCTTGTTCTGCAAAAATATAAAAAAGTCTTACCAAACCATTTTGTTCTAATGATTAAACTGTTTTATAAAAAAGTCTTACCAAACCAGAGCATGGAATGACTAGGTGACTCGGCCAGCTTAGCATGTACCCAATGGCATCTTTAACAGTCTCAACGAACTCCTCGGGAATTGGATTCGGTATCAAAGCTTCTGCTTGAACAGATGTGTCCACCGTAACTTCAATCTTCCCATCTAATATATGAACAAATAAATATTAAATAAGTAAGAATATATATAAATATTAAATAAGTAATTTAACTTCAAATACCGAGACAATATGCTTCACTATGGTTCCTTTGGCGACTATATTTGAAGGATCGTCGACCGCAAGATAGCATGATTTATCCTACAAATGTACACAATATTATTAAAACAGACAAGAATTGCAATGAATTTATAACAAATGAAGACTTACATTTGGTTCACTTGGTACATTTGGTTCTTCGTCTTCATCGCTCAACGTTGGAGAATTACTTGCACCCTCCGAAGCATTGGTACTTGCACATCTTCTTCTTTCTAACTCATCTTCAACAGCTTTTAGCCGTTTATTCATCATCTTATCATATTGTTTCAGGTATTGCTTGACATTCCTGGGTATTAAAAAATACTGGTGTGGTGTTACATATCGACCCATCCCACGTACACGCCCACGTGTTTCTTCACTACCCAGGGCCTCTGTAAGCAAATCTATTGATCCCATTGGATCCTCTGAATAATCCTTGTACTTCTTTAGTATCTCCTGAGTAAACAAACATATAACTTAACATCTGTTGACTTATGGTGAAAAGTCAAAGTTTAACTAACTGAACATCAAATAACTTAACATCTGTTGACTTATGGTCAAAAGTCAAACTTTAACTAACACTAACTAAGCAGCTAACTGAGAAATCTAACGAGACTAAGCAGCTAACTGAGAAATCTAACTGAAAGTTAACAAAACTAACTAAAACATACCAAAATGAAACTGTTAAATATGAATACTTACTATTTTATCGACAACTTTTTAGACAGCTGGGTCGAAACCTCCTTTTTTCTTTTCTCTTGCTTTTTTCCAACATTCTACCCTATCAATCTCCTCTTCCTCTTTGCCGGTTTCTTCCATCTAAAAAATTTAAAAGCAAAAGTTAAAAAGCATCAACATAAGCAATAAAAAAGTTAACATAAGCAATAAATTCCATACTATCTTAGAAATGAGTCCGGCATATCCCTTTCGGCTCAAACGATGGTTGTACTTGTTACGTTTATGGTTAGCTGAAGCCTTCTGACTTCTTTCCTGCATAAGTATATACAATTAAAATGTTAGTAACTGTTTTTGTGATAAATAACTGTTTTTGGAAACTTAAACAAATACCTCAAACGAAGGCTTAGTTCTTTGTGATACGAAAAGTTTCCAGTCTTTTTTTTTCACGGACGGATACTTTTCAGGAGGAGTATATAATTGCTTCTTGGCCTCCTTAGACTTATCATATTTTAGTGGCTTAATGAACTTCTTATAAAGATAATGTTTGAAGTTTTTCCACTTTATCCCGATTGATTGGAGAACTTGCTTCCGACTCTTTTGGTCAACTGCAAAATTTGTCTGAAACGTAAAAAATGAATCAAAACATAGTTAGAATAAAATACTAAAACTAAAACATAGTTAGAATAAAATAATAAAATACTTACCTTAACATATTGCCAACAAGCTTCCTTTGTTTCGTTATCTACGTTCAACCAAGAATCATAGGTTATGAGAACCATAGATCTTGCCACCAATCCCTCAAAAGTAGACAGTTTTTTTGCTCCCGGTCCAGTTGGCACACCTCTTTTATTATAAGTAACAACTGTTTTTTTATTCGCCTTCGCTTTTATTGTCGGGCCTCTATGCGATTTGGAATCTAATTCGGCATCCAAATTCGACTCAGAACCAGAAACTGCATTTTCTTCGCGGTCCGAACCAGAATCAGAACCGTGAACCGCATCTTCTTCGCGGTCCGAATCAGAACCCGAGGCCATCTTTTATTACCAAAAAGCAACCTGTTTAAAATAAACAATAAACAGTTATTTTCATACCAAAAACTTTAAATAATAAATAATGCTTGACAGACTTTAACAAATATACAGTTACTAAAATAAACAGTTATTTCATACCAAAAACTAATGATCTAAAACGAATATGCCCTCGTCATCCGAGCGCGTACAGTTAAAATAATCGTCTAGGTCTTCTAAAGACAGGTTCATATCTTGTGTAACATCAAATTCAAACACATCATCAGTTTCATCATTATTATCTCCATACTTATGCATCCTATGTGGTGTGAAGCCAACAACAGACAGGTTCCTATCTTGTTGGTCCTGAACATAAAAAACTTGTCTTGCTTGACTAGGTAATATGAAGGGTTCAGACCGTTGACCAAGCCTATCAAAGTTAACCACTGTGAATCCTAAATCATCTTTTTTTACTCCACGACTATCTACCCACTCACACATGAAAACAGGAACCGTAAATGTACGATAATCAAGATCCCATATTTCCAATATACGACCGAAGTAGGTAATAGCGCCGTACACCGGATTGGAGTCTTTTGCACTAGCAATCTGCATAGTATTTGCAACTATAGATACTCCACTACCTTGAGTGGTTTTAGATTCATCACGCTATTTTGTATGGAATTGATACTCATTTACGGCAAACCCGGTATATTTACTAACAGCAAAATCAGGGCCTTTTGCCAACCAACGAACACTATCACCGGTATTTTCCCCGTTAGCCAAACGCTTTTCAACCTCTTTCTTAAACCAGTCAATAAATGTCCGACTATGTTGGCTCTGCAACCATGTATTATTTCAATGCGGGTTAAGATCCTTCAGTTCTAACATATGCTGCTTTATGTATGGTTCAACATCGGCGGTGTTTCCTAATACATAAAGATGAGCTTGATCAAGTAGCTTAGAATCCACAACACAGATGGTAGCTTGCGATAAAGGTTTACCAGTGCGATTTCTTTCATCAGCACGATCATGAGGATTGCCAATTGATTTCATGTTTTCCAAAGAATCGGAACAGAATTCTAATGCTTCCTCTGCCACATAACATTCTGCCATGCAGCCCTCGGGTCGATAATGATTTCGTACATAACCTTTTAGTGTTTTCATGTACCTCTCAAACGGATACATCCACCTAAAGTGGACTGGGCCACATAACCTCACCTCTCTGACTAAATGCACCATCAAGTGAATCATGACATCAAAAACGAAGGCGGAAAATACTTCTCTAGTAAACACAAAGTTACTACGATGTCACTTTGCAGCTTGCCTAGCTTACTAACATCAACTACTTTACTACACAGCTCGTTGAAGAAGTGACACAAGCTTATAATAGTCTTCCTAACTTTCACGTCTAACACCCCCTTTATTGCAAAAGGAAGAATCTGTTGCATTAGTACGTGACAGTCGTTGGACTTCAATCCATTCATCTTCGAATTATCATCGGACACGAGATTCTTGAAATTGGAGGAATACCCATCAGGCACTTTTATGTTAGACAGCGTGTCATAAAACATGCGTTTCTCCTCACTATTTAATGTGTATATGGCAGGCGGCAGATAATGACCCTTCCCTTTTGGTTGACTTATTAACTCAGTCTTAATCCCTAACTCCTCGAGATCTTGTCGTGCCTTTAAACCGTCCTTCGTCTTGCCTTGCAAATTCAGTAACGTCCCATAAACACTCACACATACATTCTTTTCTATATGCATAACATCTAACTGATGACGAACAAGCAAATGCTTCCAGTACTCTAGTTCAAAAAAGATTGATTTTTTACGCCAAACTCTCGATCTCGCATCAATAGTTTCTTTTTTCTTTTTTGGCCTTCTCTACTGACGTGGCATTTTCTTCTTTGATTTATTTTTCTTCAACGCCCTCCAGATAACTTCCTTCTTTGCCTTTTTCTCCTTCCCCCATTTAGTCGTAAAACCTTCCAGATAGTCGTAAACTTCTTCACCCGATCTCGGTTTTTTCATCACACCGCTCTCTGGTTCATTATTGAAATCTTTTCTTCTTTTGCGAAAAGGATGTGTAAGTGGGAGGAATCTTCTATGCCCGAGGAAGCATACTTTTTTGGATTTTGGCAACCACTGTGAGTAGGTATCCTCTGAGCATACTGGACACGCGTTATAACCTTTGGTAACACACCCCGACAGGTCACCATACGCGGGAAAGTCATTTATAGTCCAAAGTAAGACTGCTTTTAGATTGAAGAACTGTTTCTTATAAGCATCATACGTCTTAACTCCAGGTTTCCACAACTCTTTCAGATCCTTTATTAGTGGTGCCAAGTAGACATCAATACTGTTACCAGGTTGCCTTGGACCTGATATCAGTAGAGTCAACATCATGAACTTTCTTGACATACACAAATAAGAAGGCAGATTGTATGTTGCTAGGGTAACCGGCCAACAACTATACTTTGCACTTAATGACTTATGAGGGTTTATACCATCCGCGGACAAGGTTAATCTCAGATTCCTATCTTCCTTTCCAAATTCTTTCCAGTACTTGTCGTCAACAAGCTTCCAAGATGGGGAATCACAAGGATGTCTTAGCTTGCCATCACTGACCCGACCTTGCGCGTGCCAAGTTAGGTCATGTGCGGTTTCTGGTGACAAGAACATTCTTCTAAATCTAGGAATGGGCGGGAAATACCAAACAACTTTTCTCGGCACCTTCTTGCTATTCTCCTTCCACCGAGAAGTGCCACAAGTTGGACATTGAGAAGCATCCTTGTGCTCATCCCAGAACAAGACACAATCATTCTCACAAGCATGATACTTAATGTATTCAATGCTTATTCCTTTTAGCAACTTCTTGGCCTCGTATATCGACTTAGGGATTGTATTATTTGAAGGCAAAACATTATTTAGCTCGCCCAATAAAGCATCAAAGCTTGTATCAGACCAGCCAAATTGACCCTTCAAATGTTGGAATTTCAGCAATCCATTTAGTGCATTATACTTAGACCCTTCATACAGTGGCTTGTCGCATTCTTCGAGAAGTGACTTCAATAAATTAGGTTCATTCTCTGCATATGTGAAGGCGTCATGTAGCATCTCCTTTGTGTAATCGAACTCGGGAGGTCTAGACTCATTAGGGCATTGAGCTTCATCCTTAGATGAATTTTCTCCGTGGAAGGTCCAATCAATATAATTCTCATTGAAACCGTGTTTAAACAGGTGATAACGCACGTTTTTATGGAACTGATGAACTCAAATAAGTACATTTTATTACCATCATTTATCCTATTTATTTGACTTGTTTTATTATATTATCTGTGAGAATCGATACGTTAATGTTTACTTTTGTAATTCTCAGGTAAAAACAAGTATTATGTGAAACTTGGCGATTTTGGACTAATTATGGAGCAAAACAAGCAAGAAGTTAAGAGTCTACTGAAATGTACAAGATCAAAAACATTCTGCTCCAGATACGCCGCATCTTACTTATTACATACGGCGCATCACTATCAAGATTTCACAAGATATGATCCAAGACAGCAAGGACATGCGCCGCATCTAAGAATGGAGTTACGCCGCATCTTCTGGCGGTGTACGAATATTCCTGAATATATTAATCTTGGACCCCACGCGAAGTTAAGTCAATGCGCCGCATCTACTTATTCAATGCGCCGCATCTTACCCTCAGACAGAAACTATAAATACCCCAAGACCAGACGAATTTCGAGAGGCGAATACCGAAGAAGACCGAAGACCACAGAAACCCTAGGCCGAATTCAGTCAAAGTAGCAGCACAAGACACACCTTGAACGAAGATACAAGAGCTGTAAGAAGGTCCTGCATGTATTTAATTCATTAAGTAGTTTTGTTTTATTGTATTAGTACACTTTAATTGGTCAGGATTGATGGGCTTGTGTTATGTTATCATTCACTTCAACTCCCCTTAAAATTGCTTTCCCATTAATTAAAGTTTATATGTTGATGTCTTTGGTGACTTTTATTAGTGCATTGATAACCTCTATGTCTAGCTGAGCATTGCTTGGGTCGCCATGCCCCTTCCTCGCCTGTTTATTAGATCGCCTATGCATTCTATCGTCTGTAGAAAAGTAGGAAGGAAGATAAATAGGATAGTCATAAGTAATCATTAAGGGTTTACTCGCCGATAAGATTAGAACCAACGAGAAAGGACTTAATCTCGGTGCGTTGCATCGAACTATACACTTCATATAAAACTAGCAATAAAACAAGTGACAAGCTACTTAACTATCAGGACAGGTCTTCTTATTGTCTCAAGTATTTATCTGTGTACGTGTGTGCTACTCGCTGATTCGTGCTTATTAGTTTAGTTTATAATTTAATCACAACCAAACCGTGCCAGTCTCTCAGGCTGAAAACCCCCTTGCGTTAGATTAGGTTGTATATCTAACTTAAGATATTAAAATACTGATTAGGATAACTAGATAATACGTTCCACTCTTAGTGATCGACACTCTACTTACCATTATATTCATACTGACCGGGTACACTGCTCGTTAAAGTGTGTGTCATTGATAAGTCGGCTAAATATAAATTTAAAACTTGAATACTGCTAAAACCACAACGACATATCGTGGATATAAAATTAGAGCAATACCACACGCCGCATCAAGTTTTTGGCGCCGCTGCCGGGGAGTGAATTGTTATTGTCTGTTAATTTGATTAGTATTTTAATTTGGTTTTTCTTTTTAATTTTAAATCTAACCGCTAACTCTGTTGTATATTAGGTTAATTTGCATTCATTGTATTATTTTGCATATTTTCTGTTTTTGTGTGTTTTTGTTTTTGTTTATTTTTGTTTGTGTTTATTTTTGTTTTTATTTTTCTGTTTTTCTGCATACTGCTATCGTTGTACTGAGCTTATTCAAACGATACGGCGCATCTATTTTCATAGATACGGCGTATTGCGTTTAATTTTATAAAATACAACGCGTTTAATAAATTCGATACGACGCATCTTTCCCCAAGATACGGCGTATCTGTTTTTAATAAAAAAAAATTTCTAAACGATAACGCCATACGACGCATCTGCCTTAGCAGATACGGTGTATCTATTATTTTAATTAAAAACAGTTTTCGAATTATTAAACAGATACGACGCATCGATCTCTGTCGATACGGCGTATCTTCTTAATCAAAAATCTTGTATTTTGAAACGTAACGAAAATACGGCGCATTAACTTTTGTTAATACGACGCATTTAATTTTAATAAGTATATTGATTTTTGATAATTAAAACTGATACGGCGCATTCAAATTTATAAGCGGCGTATCTATTTTCTGAATAAAGTCTGATTAAATTTTAACGATTATAAGATACGGCGTATCCAACTTTTTGGATACGGCGCATCGTCTGCAGATATCAGTAACTTTAATTTTTCGTATTCCGTTTTCGTTGTTGATTTTCTGATATATTACTTTCTTGAACAAATCCTAATGATGCTTTCGTGATTATTTCAGAAGGAAAATGGTCGGATTCGGAGAACTGATTGACTTCGACTTCGAAGCCAAATTTATGGATGGAATATTAGTGCAAGATAAATCACTCGAACGTTACGATGGGGACTACATTGAACTTAATGACCTTGATGGACCATTAGAATCCAATGACCTGTTCATGGATGATGCGAAATCTGAGTTAGAAGAAGGAGAAATTCTGGATAGTCCAAAAGTCAACGCTATTAATACTAAGAATTACGATGAATTTGAGGGATATCATGGTTCTTGGGATTACGGTAGAAGGATCCACGCCGATTGTGCTTACAATTTGCAATTCCCATGCATGATTGGGTACAAGTGTATTGACGCCAATTTCTTTCCTATTTTACCTATCAATGTCATGTCAAGAAGCTTTTACAATTCTATTATAAGAAAAAAAGTGGAGTATAAGGGAAAGAATGTAGTTGGAGCCTTCATTAATGTCCCGGTCTTCGTTGGATGTTTTACTATTGTTACCGAGTTCGCCATTGTTGAAGACATGAATGCCTATTGTGACAGCGATATGGGTGACGTGATTGTTGGAGAACCATTTTGTAGGGAGATCACTATTAATGCAAAACGATTTGAAGGAAAGATCACCTTTCAATGTGGAAGCAACGTTATCACTTATATGATGCCCCGAACTCACCCTGGGTTTAAACATGCTACTAATAGGTTCTGCTACAAATTTTCTCCATTCCTTTTTATTGGTGATGATGACATGAAGAGAGGAATAGAGTACCCATATCAAATGATGGATGGATTCTACAAAGGAGTGTTGATGTTGGGACCTGAATATATACGTGACGAATTTGTTTCTAAATGGATCCTACGTGGCGATGAGGGAGCGCGATGATTCCGAATCCTTCAATGATCGATATTAAAGAGCTGAACGTGAGTCTAACTTGAAGACTCTGGAATAAAGACAAGTGCTGACCGGGAGACAACCCGGAAAATTTTTACTATTCTGTTCTGTGTCGAGTCAGTCAGGCCCGCAGAAGATACGGCGCATCTCCTGCACTGGTCATATCTTACTTTATTTTTCTGCATTTTTACTTTCGACTTTAAAACTTTTTATCAGTTTATTTTAATGCGGCGCATCCCTGGTTAAGGATGCGACGCATCTTCTATTCTGATTCGTAATTATTCCAGGCTCGATACGGCGTATCTTCTTCCATAAGATACGGCGCATCGACTGACCTGATGATTTTCATTTTAATTTTTATGTTTTATTTTTACTAACTACTAATGTATTATGCAAGTTTGAACCTTCTTAACTTAGGTGTGTTAAAGTCTTGGTGGTATTATAGATTCCTGCATTTCCTGTGGATACATCAAATATGAAGCTTAAACATTCTCATCCACGAGGAAGTTGATTTTTGCTCTTATACAAATAATGGAGGATCATACCGAGCAAATCTCAGGGGAGTTTTTCTGTTCTAATTCTTTTATTTTCCAGTTTTTAACCTTTGATACAAACAACGAGGACGTTGTTTAACTTAAGTGGTGGGATTGGAGAATTAGAACACTTACTTGTCCTAAACTTTTCAAAAATTATGCTTAAAATGCGCTTAATATATCAAAATTAATTTTTTTTAGCATGTTTTTGTTTAAGATCTAAGTTGCATAGCTGCACACATAACGTTAATTTCAAAAATTGTGATTTTTCAAAATTCACAAATCTATGAGTGTGCCGGTGACTTGTAAACTTTAGAACTTGGCTTGTATACTACTCGAGACCACCATAATAAGTATTATTTTATATAATTGGAATGACTTGTCTAAATTGGTAAATTTCTAGGATTACACCCAAATAGCCTTTATATGTTATGTGTTATTAGCTAACTACACTGGTTAGTTAACCCCCGTATAAACCCTTTTGTTACTCTCACTTTTAGAGTAAGATACCCCTAGAAAAACACTCAGAACCATTCCTTTCGTTTCTTACACCTTTGTTATAATGTTTCGTTACACCCTTACACCTTAGCCTACCCTGTAGATTAAAATCCGTGGTTAATTGCTTTAGGCAAAGTGTGTTTCCTTACATTACCTGTGTTCGCGTGCGTAATTCATTATCTTTGGTTAGGTCGGGAAATTGCACAATGCAATTGGAGTGAAAGTAAATATTGTATATCTTTAAGTTCATTTTTCGTGTGTTTACTACTTTCACTATTACCGTTATTTCTGAAAGTATGAAAAGTATGGAAAAATTATCCGGAAAGAAAGTGATAGAAAAGTTGTGAAATTTTACACATCTATGTTTATGTTTAAAGCTTAAAAAAAAGAAAAAAAAAAATCGAAAAAAAAAGAAAAGAAAAAGAAAAAGGAAAAGTTGGAAGTTTGTTTTAACTAACTTATGTAAAGTTTTGTATTAAGTGGTCGATATCACCACTAGTTGTTGTATATTATATCTATGGATTGATTGGGAGTTGAACGTTATGGGAACGCCAACTAAAGGTTATTCTTTGATTGAGATCTTGTTGAGTATAATTCGTGTCTACCTAAAGCGTGTGTTTCAAGTGTTAAAGCGTGAGTTATTCTATGATATGAGTCTTATTCATGGGATGGTTGGGATAGTGATTAACCACACTTAGGATTTTAATTTATCTGTTTTGTCTATTTTTCATTTTACACCAATTTGTATCCCAAATATTATCCGTACCCTATATTATTCTTTATCCAAACCTTTAATTTATTGAGATTAGGGATTTGAGCAATCTTAAGTATCGTAGTCGTGGATTCGGCTATGTATTTATGATTTTGTCGCCCTTTTTGATATAATATTATTGGTGAAGATTACTTGGTCCTATCTTTAGCCTATTCGAGTTAAGGATTTGAGCAATTGCAAGTATCGTGTTCGTGGATTCGATCATGTATTTGTGATTTTGTCGCCTTTTCTGGAATTTGAGATCGATAGAGATTAAGAAGAATGATTAACCCTTAAACCTCAAACCCCTTTTTACTGCTTTAGACTTGTTATTCCATGGCTTTAGTGGGGGAGATGTGTATACTTGCCAAGCTTATGATAGAATATTCGTCACGACTGGACAGTTAAACGATTAGATTTGCTTTTATCAGAATATTTTATTTTACTTCTAATTCGTTAAGTGTTTGGTTGTGTGATTATGATAAAACGAATACATGCTTAAATATAAAAATAAATCCTAATATCTTTTAGGATACATTTTCATAAGATTAATTCTAAGGTTTACTTGGGGACAAGTAAAGTTCAAGTGGGGGGATATTTGATGAACTCAAATAAGTACATTTTATTACCATCATTTATCCTATTTATTTGACTTGTTTTATTATATTATCTGTGAGAATCGATACGTTAATGTTTACTTTTGTAATTCTCAGGTAAAAACAAGTATTATGTGAAACTTGGCGATTTTGGACTAATTATGGAGCAAAACAAGCAAGAAGTTAAGAGTCTACTGAAATGTACAAGATCAAGAACATTCTGCTCCAGATACGCCGCATCTTACTTATTACATACGGCGCATCACTATCAAGATTTCACAAGATACGATCCAAGACAGCAAGGACATGCGCCGCATCTAAGAATGGAGTTACGCCGCATCTTCTGGCGGTGTACGAATATTCCTGAATATATTAATCTTGGACCCCACGCGAAGTTAAGTCAATGCGCCGCATCTACTTATTCAATGCGCCGCATCTTACCCTCAGACAGAAACTATAAATACCCCAAGACCAGATGAATTTCAGGAGGCGAATACAGGAGAAGACCGAAGACCACAGAAACCCTAGGCCGAATTCAGTCAAAGTAGCAGCACAAGACATACCTTGAACGAAGATACAAGAGCTGTAAGAAGGTCCTGCATGTATTTAATTCATTAAGTAGTTTTGTTTTATTGTATTAGTACACTTTAATTGGTCAGGATTGATGGGCTTGTGTTATGTTATCATTCACTTCAACTCCCCTTAAAATTGCTTTCCCATTAATTAAAGTTTATATGTTGATGTCTTTGGAGACTTTTATTAGTGCATTGATAACCTCTGTGTCTAGCTGAGCATTGCTTGGGTCGCCATGCCCCTTCCTCGCCTGTTTATTAGATCGCCTATGCATTCTATCGTCTGTAGAAAAGTAGGAAGGAAGATAAATAGGATAGTCATAAGTAATCATTAAGGGTTTACTCGCCGATAAGATTAGAACCAACGAGAAAGGACTTAATCTCGGTGCGTTGCATCGAACTATACACTTCATATAAAACTAGCAATAAAACAAGTGACAAGCTACTTAACTATCAGGACAGGTCTTCTTATTGTCTCAAGTATTTATCTGTGTACGTGTGTGCTACTCGCTGATTCGTGCTTATTAGTTTAGTTTATAATTTAATCACAACCAAACCGTTCCAGTCTCTCAGGCTGAAAACCCCCTTGCGTTAGATTAGGTTGTATATCTAACTTAAGATATTAAAATACTGATTAGGATAACTAGATAATACGTTCCACTCTTAGTGATCGACACTCTACTTACCATTATATTCATACTGACCGGGTACACTGCTCGTTAAAGTGTGTGTCATTGATAAGTCGGCTAAATATAAATTTAAAACTTGAATACTGCTAAAACCACAACGACATATCGTGGATATAAAATTAGAGCAATACCACACGCCGCATCAAGTTTTTGGCGCCGCTGCCGGGGAGTGAATTGTTATTATCTGTTAATTTGATTAGTATTTTAATTTGGTTTTTCTTTTTAATTTTAAATCTAACCGCTAACTCTGTTGTATATTAGGTTAATTTGCATTCATTGTATTATTTTGCATATTTTCTGTTTTTGTGTGTTTTTGTTTTTGTTTATTTTCGTTTGTGTTTATTTTTGTTTTTATTTTTCTGTTTTTCTGCATACTGCTATCGTTGTACTGAGCTTATTCAAACGATACGGCGCATCTATTTTCATAGATACGGCGTATTGCGTTTAATTTTTATAAAATACAACGCGTTTAATAAATTCGATACGACGCATCTTTCCCCAAGATACGGCGTATCTGTTTTTAATAAAAAAAATTTCTAAACGATAACGCCGTATGACGCATCTGCCTTAGCAGATACGGTGTATCTATTATTTTAATTAAAAACAGTTTTCGAATTATTAAACAGATACGACGCATCGATCTCTGTCGATACGGCGTATCTTCTTAATCAAAAATCTTGTATTTTGAAACGTAACGAAAATACGGCGCATTAACTTTTGTTAATACGACGCATTTAATTTTAATAAGTATATTGATTTTTGATAATTAAAACTGATACGGCGCATTCAAATTTATAAGTGGCGTATCTATTTTCTGAATAAAGTCTGATTAAATTTTAACGATTATAAGATACGGCGTATCCAACTTTTTGGATACGGCGCATCGTCTGCAGATATCAGTAACTTTAATTTTTCGTATTCCGTTTTCGTTGTTGATTTTCTGATATATTACTTTCTTGAACAAATCCTACTGATGCTTTCGTGATTATTTCAGAAGGAAAATGGTCGGATTCGGAGAACTGATTGACTTCGACTTCGAAGCCAAATTTATGGATGGAATATTAGTGCAAGATAAATCACTCGAACGTTACGATGGGGACTACATTGAACTTAATGACCTTGATGGACCATTAGAATCCAATGACCTGTTCATGGATGATGCGGAATCTGAGTTAGAAGAAGGAGAAATTCTGGATAGTCCAAAAGTCAACGTTATTAATACTAGGAATTACGATGAATTTGAGGGATATCATGGTTCTTGGGATTACGGTAGAAGGATCCACGCCGATTGTGCTTACAATTTGCAATTCCCATGCATGATTGGGTACAAGTGTATTGACGCCAATTTCTTTCCTATTTTACCTATCAATGTCATGTCAAGAAGCTTTTACAATTCTATTATAAGAAAAAAAGTGGAGTATAAGGGAAAGAATGTAGTTGGAGCCTTCATTAATGTCCGGTCTTCGTTGGATGTTTTACTATTGATACTGAGTTCGCCATTGTTGAAGACATAAATGCCTATTGTGACAGCGATATGGGTGACGTGATTGTTGGAAAACCATTTTGTAGGGAGATCACTATTAATGCAAAACGATTTGAAGGAAAGATCACCTTTCAATGTGGAAGCAACGTTATCACTTATATGATGCCCCGAACTCACCCTGGGTTTAAACATGCTACTAATAGGTTCTGCTACAAATTTTCTCCATTCCTTTTTATTGGTGATGAAGACATGAAGAGAGGAATAGAGTACCCATATCAAATGATGGAAGGATTCTACAAAGGAGTGTTGATGTTGGGACCTGAATATATACGTGACGAATTTGTTGCTAAATGGATCCTACGTAGCGATGAGGGAGCGCGATGATTCCGACTCCTTCAATGATCGATATTAAAGAGCTGAACGTGAGTCTAACTTAAGACTCTGGAATAAAGACAAGTGCTGACCGGGAGACAACCCGGAAAAATTTTACTATTCTGTTCTGTGTCGAGTCAGTCAGGCCCGCAGAAGATACGGCGCATCTCCATCCTGAGATGCGACGCATCTCCTGCACTGGTCATATCTTACTTTATTTTTCTGCATTTTTACTTTCGACTTTAAAACTTTTTATCAGTTTATTTTAATGCGGCGCATCCCTGGTTAAGGATGCGACGCATCTTCTATTCTGATTCGTAATTATTCCAGGCTCGATACGGCGTATCTTCTTCCATAAGATACGGCGTATCTTCTTCGCATCGACTGACCTGATGATTTTCATTTTAATTTTTATGTTTTATTTTTACTAACTACTAATGTATTATGCAAGTTTGAACATTCTTAACTTAGGTGTGTTAAAGTCTTGGTGGTATTATAGATTCCTGCATTTCCTGTGGATACATCAAATATGAAGCTTAAACATTCTCATCCACGAGGAAGTTGATTTTTGCTCTTATACAAATAATGGAGGATCATACCGAGCAAATCTCAGGGGAGTTTTTCTGTTCTAATTCTTTTATTTTCCAGTTTTTAACCTTTGATACAAACAACGAGGATGTTGTTTAACTTAAGTGGTGGGATTGGAGAATTAGAACACTTACTTGTCCTAAACTTTTCAAAAATTATGCTTAAAATGCGCTTAATATATCAAAATTAATTATTTTTTAGCATGTTTTTGTTTAAGATCTAAGTTGCATAGCTGCACACATAACGTTAATTTCAAAAATTGTGATTTTTCAAAATTCACAAATCTATGAGTGTGCCGGTGACTTGTAAACTTTAGAACTTGGCTTGTATACTACTCGAGACCACCATAATAAGTATTATTTTATATAATTGGAATGACTTGTCTAAATTGGTAAATTTCTAGGATTACACCCAAATAGCCTTTATATGTTATGTGTTATTAGCTAACTACACTGGTTAGTTAACCCCCGTATAAACCCTTTTGTTACTCTCACTTTTAGAGTAAGATACCCCTAGAAAAACACTCAGAACCATTCCTTTCGTTTCTTACACCTTTGTTATAATGTTTCGTTACACCCTTACACCTTAGCCTACCCTGTAGATTAAAATCCGTGGTTAATTGCTTTAGGCAAAGTGTGTTTCCTTACATTACCTGTGTTCGCGTGCGTAATTCATTATCTTTGGTTAGGTCGGGAAATTGCACAATGCAATTGGAGTGAAAGTAAATATTGTATATCTTTAAGTTCATTTTTCGTGTGTTTACTACTTTCACTATTACCGTTATTTCTGAAAGTATGAAAAGAATGGAAAAATTATCCGGAAAGAAAGTGATAGAAAAGTTGTGAAATTTTTACACATCTATGTTTATGTTTAAAGCTTAAAAAAAAGAAAAAAAAAATCGAAAAAAAAAAGAAAAGAAAAAGAAAAAGGAAAAGTTGGAAGTTTGTTTTAACTAACTTATGTAAAGTTTTGTATTAAGTGGTCGATATCAACACTAGTTGTTGTATATTATATCTATGGATTGATTGGGAGTTGAACTTTATGGGAACGTCAACTAAAGGTTATTCTTTGATTGAGATCTTGTTGAGTATAATTCGTGTCTACCTAAAGCGTGTGTTTCAAGTGTTAAAGCGTGAGTTATTCTATGATATGAGTCTTATTCATGGGATGGTTCATTCTCTGCATATGTGAAGGCGTCATGTAGCATCTCCTTTGTGTAATCGAACTCGGGAGGTCTATACTCATTAGGGCATTGAGCTTCATCCTTAGATGAATTTTCTCTGTGGAAGGTCCAATCAATATAATTCTCATTGAAACCGTGTTTAAACAGGTGATAACGCACGTTTTTGATGGAACTGATGAACTCAAATAAGTACATTTTATTACCATCATTTATCCTATTTATTTGACTTGTTTTATTATATTATCTGTGAGAATCGATACGTTAATGTTTACTTTTGTAATTCTCAGGTAAAAACAAGTATTATGTGAAACTTGGCGATTTTGGACTAATTATGGAGCAAAACAAGCAAGAAGTTAAGAGTCTACTGAAATGTACAAGATCAAGAACATTCTGCTCCAGATACGCCGCATCTTACTTATTACATACGGCGCATCACTATCAAGATTTCACAAGATACGATCCAAGACAGCAAGGACATGCGCCGCATCTAAGAATGGAGTTACGCCTCATCTTCTGGCGGTGTACGAATATTCCTGAATATATTAATCTTGGACCCCACGCGAAGTTAAGTCAATGCGCCGCATCTACTTATTCAATGCGCCGCATCTTACCCTCAGACAGAAACTATAAATACCCCAAGACCAGACGAATTTCAGGAGGCGAATATAGGAGAAGACCGAAGACCACAGAAACCCTAGGCCGAATTCAGTCAAAGTAGCAGCACAAGACACACCTTGAACGAAGATACAAGAGCTGTAAGAAGGTCCTGCATGTATTTAATTCATTAAGTAGTTTTGTTTTATTGTATTAGTACACTTTAATTGGTCAGGATTGATGGGCTTGTGTTATGTTATCATTCACTTCAACTCCCCTTAAAATTGCTTTCCCATTAATTAAAGTTTATATGTTGATGTCTTTGGTGACTTTTATTAGTGCATTGATAACCTCTGTGTCTAGTTGAGCATTGCTTGGGTCGCCATGCCCCTTCCTCGCCTGTTTATTAGATCGCCGATGCATTCTATCGTCTGTAGAAAAGTAGGAAGGAAGATAAATAGGATAGTCATAAGTAATCATTAAGGGTTTACTCGCCGATAAGATTAGAACCAACGAGAAAGGACTTAATCTCGGTGCGTTGCATCGAACTATACACTTCATATAAAACTAGCAATAAAACAAGTGACAAGCTACTTAACTATCAGGACAGGTCTTCTTATTGTCTCAAGTATTTATCTGTGTACGTGTGTGCTACTCGCTAATTCGTGCTTATTAGTTTAGTTTATAATTTAATCAAAACCAAACCGTGCCAGTCTCTCAGGCTGAAAACCCCCTTGCGTTAGATTAGGTTGTATATCTAACTTAAGATATTAAAATACTGATTAGGATAACTAGATAATACGTTCCACTCTTAGTGATCGACACTCTACTTACCATTATATTCATACTGACCGGGTACACTGCTCGTTAAAGTGTGTGTTATTGATAAGTCGGCTAAATATAAATTTAAAACTTGAATACTGCTAAAACCACAACGACATATCGTGGATATAAAATTAGAGTAATACCACACGCACATCAGGAACTGTGACACAAATTGATTCAATTTACACAAGGACACGGAATAGCATCGGAATTTGGGTTATTGCATTGTGCAAACTCTAAAAAGGCATTCACACCTTCCTCGTATGCGATTGATAATCTATCAGACAAAATCCAAGATTTATCCATTACCTAAAAACTCTAAAACAGAAAACATCTCGTGTAAGTGTCGAGTCTGATACTGATGAACTCAAATAAGTACATTTTATTACTATCATTTATCCTATTAATTTGACTTGTTTTATTATATTATGTATGAGGATTGATACTTAATCGTTTACTTTTGTAATTCTCAGGTAAAAACAAGCATTTGGTGAAACTTGGCGATTTTGGACTAATTATGGAGCAAAACATGCAAGAAGTTGAGAGTCTACTTAAATGCACAAGATCAAGACCAATCTGCTCCAGATGCGCCGCATCTCACTTATGACATGCGCCGCATCACTATCCATATTTCACCAGATACGATCCAAGATACAAGAGGACATGCGCCGCATCCAAGAATGGAGTTACGCCGCATCTTCTGGCGGTGTACGAATATTCCTGAATATATTAATCTTGGACCCCACGCGAAGTTAAGTCAATGCGCCGCATCTACTTACTAGATGCGCCGCATCTTACCCTCAGACAGAAACTATAAATACCCCAAGACCAGACGAATTTCGTGTGACATATTATATCCGAAGTACAGAAACCTAGGACGAATTCAGTCAAGGCAGCAGCACAAGACACACCCAAATCGAAGATACAAGAGCTGTAAGAAGGTGCTGCATGTGTTTAATTCATTAAGTAGTTTTGTTTTATTGTGTTAGTAAACTTTAATTCATCAAGATTGGTGGCTTGTGTAATGTGACAACGGAAAGATTGCACTCCCTTAAAACTGCTTTCTCATTAATTAAAGTTTATATGTTGATGTCTTTGGTGACTTTTATTAGTGCATTGATAACTTCTGTGTCTAGCTGAGCGTTGATCGGGTCGCCATGCCTCTGCCCTCGCCTATTTATTAGATCGCCTATGCATTCTATGGTCTGTAGAAAAGTAGGAAGAAAGATAAACGGGATAGTCATAAGTAATCATTAAGGGTTTACTCGCCGATAAGATTAGAACCAACGAGAAAGGACTTAATCTCGATGCGTTGCATCGAACTATACACTTCATATAAAACTAGCAATAAAACAAGTGACAAACTACTTATCTATCAGGACAGCCCTCTTATTGTCTCAAGTATTTATCTGTGTACGTGTGTGCTACTTGTGATTCGTGCCTATTGGTTTATTTTATTATTTAATTGCAACCAAATCGTGCCAGTCTCTCAGGCTGAACCCCCTTGCGTTAGATTAGGTTGTATAGCTAACTTAATATATTAAAATACTGATTAGAATAACGAGATAATACGTTCCACTCTTAGTGATCGACACTCTACTTACCATTATATTCATACTGACCGGGTACACTGCTCGTTAAGTGTGTGTGTTATTGATAAGTCGGCTAAATATAAATTTAAAACTTGAGTAGGCATTAATACTGCTAAACCGCAACGACACATCGCACGCATCAAGTTTTTGGCGCCGCTGCCGGGGAGTGAATTGTTATTATCTGTTAATTTGATTAGTATTTTAATTAGGTTTTTAATTTTTTTTATCTAACCGCTAATTCTGTTGTGTATTTGATTAATTTGCATTCATTGTATTATTTTGCATATTTTCTGTTTTTGTGTGTTATTTATTTGCTTTTATTTTTGTTTGTTTTCGTTTGTGTTTTATTTGTTTTTATTTTTCGTATTTTTTGTTTTCTGCTATCGTTGTACTGAGCTAAATCAAACGATACGGCGCATCTGATTTTTCAGATACGGCGTATTGCGTTTAATTTTTATAAAATACAACGCATTTAATTAATTCGATACGACACATCTTTTCCCCAAGATACGGCGTATCTGTTTTTAAGGAAATTTTTTTTTCTAAACGTTAACGACATACGACGCATCTGCTTCTGCAAATACGGCGTATCTATTATTTTAATTAAAAACAGTTTTCGATTAATTAAACGGATACGACGCATCGATCTTTGTCGATACGGCGTATCTTCTGAATCAAAAATCTTATATTTTGAAACGTAACGAAAATACGGCGCATTGACTTTCGTTAATACGACGCTTTTAATTTTAAATAAATATCGATTTTTGATTATTAAAATTGATACGGCGCATTCTGATTCCTAAGCGGCGTATCTATTTTCTGAATAAAAGTCTGATTTAATTTTAACGATTATAAGATACGGCGTATCCAACTTTTTGGATACGGCGCATCGTCTGCAGATATCCGCTATTTATATTCTTGTATCCGTTTCTAAATTCGTTAATTTCTCTTCTAGCGAACAAATCCTACTGATGATTTTACCTATGATGACAGGTTTTGCTATGGAAGACATCTCAGTGAACGGATATCTTGCTAAGGAACTCTTGCTTTCGGATTCATTCGATGTGAAGGTTCTTGACGATGTCAACTTCAATGTGCTCATGATTGATACGGATTTATTCTCTTGGGAGACCCCTCTTGAAGCTGCTTTTAAGGAATTCATGCGTTTATGCAACATTGACAAAGGGGTATTCTCTTATGACGTATTTGTGAGATACACTGGAGATGAATTGTCGCTCTTATGGCCTATCATTGAATCCAAAGGATTGGCTTGGACTACTATCGAAGAAGATGATGGGAAATTCTATCTTGCATACGTGGACTCAAGCAACAAAAGCTGTGGTGGAGGCAATACCCAAATCTCTTACATGCCTTATTCCGAACAGTACTGGGGATTAAATGAGAACTATCTGGACGATGAAAGAATTTATGCTGTGGCGGAGTTACTATTTCATGGCAGGTTGGTAAGATTGATGGACCTCTCCCTCGATGATTGGCTTGAACTTAAATATGGTAGTCCGAAATTTGCCCCTGCAAATGAAGTCAAGCGGATTATTACTTCATGGTTGACACGGAGTTTTAGGGAGCAATTTAACGAGTACATGGAGATTAAGAGGAAAATGATTGGAAAGACTTGCTTTGACGTTGACCATGATCCTAACGATGTTGATTTTTCAGAGTGGTTGGCTAGTAAGTTTAATAACCATAAGAGCATGGATCGAGCTACTAAGGATGCATTATGGGTATATTGGATAAGAGGTGAAGACGAAGAAGTAGAAAGCGATTATGGGTCGTCACTTCATGATTCAACAATCAATGAGGGCATTGAAGAGTTATTCAGAATAGACATTGACGTATTCGATTATGAGACACCCTTGTGCAAGCAATTCAAGGAATTTAACTACCTTCTTCAAGTCAACGATGATGTGCTAACTGGAGATCTACCAGGATTCAAGACTTATGATGATTTCAAAAACACCTGATACTACGAATGGAATGACCAAATACCATGGGTTTGGGATAAACCATGGGAATTTGAGCACATTAATCACACCTGTACACCTTTCGTTTTCAAGGATGGAAGTAGTGTTTGGCCGACCTGTGATTATAAGAGTGACGGAACCTGTAATGGGGGAAGTATTATTGGGATGAAACGGGTTGGAAAAGATGTAACCTTTGAAGATTATGAGTGGTACGATAATGTTGAAGACTGCCCACAAAAAGCGGAGGCTTTGCAAGAAAAGGGTAGAATTGAATACTTGAAAGGACTTAAGGGAACATCAAATACTACTTTCTGGGAATGGGTGCATGAACAAGTTGATGATTATACGAAGTTTAGTCGACGGCTACAATGGGAATTGGAAAGAGAATGGGAGGCAATTCAAGATGATGATAACAATAAGTCATTAATTGATGAACTAGATGACTATTTGATTAAGGATCCTTATTTTAAGTTTGTTGATAAAGACGAGGAAGAATTCACCAAAAGAAAGTGTCAACTACTTGGGATCCCTTATAATGAGCCACCCATGATTGTTTCTGAAAAATTTAAAATCATCAAATATTCTTTTGGACCAGAGGAAGAGTATATTGCGACGAAGACCAAGAGTTATAGAAGATTAAGCCGAACGGAAGAAAACGTCGCAAAGCTATACGGGAACATCTTTCGGATGAAGGAAGAAGGATGGACCGTGACGAGGACTAAATGAAGAGCTGAACGTGAGTCTAACTTGAAGACTCTGGAATAAAGACAAGTGCTTACCGGGAGACAACCCGGATTTATCATTTTTATTATTCTGTTTTTGTGTCGAGTCAGTCAGGCCGCAGAGGATATGGCGCATCTCAATCCTGAGATGCGACGCATCTCCTGCAATGGTCATATCTTATTTTATTTTTTCTGCATTTATTTTTTATTTTCGAATTTAAAACTTTTTATCAGTTTATTTCAATGCGGCGCATCCCTGGTTAAGGATGCGACGCATCTTCTATTCTGATCCGTAATTATTCCAGGCTCGATACGGCGTATCTTCTTCCATAAGATACGGCGCATCGACTGACCTGATGATTTTCATTTTTAATTTTTATGTTTTATTTTTCCTAACTACTAATGTATTATGCAAGTTTGAACCTTTCTTATCTTAGGTGTGTTTTAAAGCCTTGGTGGTATTATAGATTCCTGCATTTCCTGTGGATACATCTATTATGAAGCTTAAACGTTCTCATCCACAAGAAAGATGATTTTTGCTCTTATACTAATGGAGGATCATACCGAGCAAATCTCAGGGGAGTTTTTCTGTTCTAATTCTTTTATTTTCCAGTTTTTAACCTTTTATACAAACAACGAAGACGTTGTTTAACTTAAGTGGGGGGATTGGAGAATTAGAACACTTAACACTTACTTGTCATAAACTTTTCAAAATATGCTTAAAATGTGCTTAATATATAAAATTTAAAATTTTTTAGCATGTTTTTGTTTAAAGTCTAAGTTGCATAGCTGCACACACGACGTTATTTTCAAAAATTGTGATTTTTCAAAATTCACAAATCTATGAGTGTGTCGGTGACTTGTAAACTTTAGAACTTGGCTTGTATACTATTCGAGACCACCATAATAAGTATTATCTTATATAATTGGAATGACTTGTCTAAATTGGTAAATTTCTAGGATTACACCCAAATAGCCTATTATATGTTATGTGATATTAACTAACTACACTGGTTAGTTAACCCCCGTATAAACCCTTTTGTTACTCTCACTTTTAGAGTAAGATACCCCTAGAAAAACACTCAGAGCCATTCCTTTCGTTTCTTACACCTTTGTTAAAATGTTTCGTTACACCCTTACACCTTAGCCTACCCTGTAGATTAAAATCCGTGGTTGGTTAATTGCTATAGGCAAAGTGTGTTTCCTTACATTACCTGTGTTCGCGTGCGTAATTCATTATCTATGGTTAGGTCGGGAAATTGCACAATGCAATTGGAGTGAAAGTAAATATTGTATATCTTTGAGTTTATTTTTCGTGTGTTTACTACTTTCACTATTACCGTTATTTCTGAAGTCATGAAATGTATGGAAAGATTATCCAGAATTATCATTATAGTGATGTGGTAAAATTTTACACATCTATGTTTATGTTGATGTCAAAAAAAAAAAAAAAAAAAAAAAAAAAAAAAAAAAAAAAAAAAAAAAAAAAATCGAAAAAAAATGAGAAAAGAAAAAGAAAAAGGAAAAGTTGGATGTTTGTTTTAACCAACGATGTAAAGTTTATGTAAGTGGTCGATATCACCACTAGTTGTTGTATATTATATCTATGGATTGAATGGGAGTTGGCAGTTATGGGAACGCTAACTAAGGTTTATTCTTTGATTAAGATCTTGTTGAGTATAATTCGTGTCTACCTAAAGCGTGTGTTTCAAGTTTTAAAGCGTGAGTTATTCAAATGATATGAGTCTTATTCATGGGATGGTTGGGATAGTGATTAACCACACTTAGGATTTTAATTTATTTGTTTTGTTTATTTTTTATTTTACACCAATTTATATCCCAAATATTATCCATACCCTGTATTATTCTTTATCCAACCAAACCTTTGATTTATTGAGATTAGGGATTTGAGCAATCTTAAGTATCGTAGTCGTGGATTCGGCTATGTATTTATGATTTTGTCGCCCTTTTTGATATAATATTATTGGTGAAGTTTGGACCTATCTTTAGCCTATTCGAGTTAAGGATTTGAGCAATTGCAAGTATCGTGTTCGTGGATTCGATCATGTATTTGTGATTTTGTCGCCTTTTCTGGAATTTGAGATCGATAGAGATTAAGAATAATTAACCCTTAAACCTCAAAACCCTTTTTACCGCTTTAGACTTGTTATTCCTTGGCTTTAGTGGGGGAGATGTGTATACTTGCCAAGCTTATGATAGAATATTCGTCACGACTGGACAGTTAAACGATTAGATTTGCTTTTATCAAAATATTTTACTTCTAATTCGTTAAGTGTTTGGTTGTGTGATTATGACAAAAATGAATACATGCTTAAATATAAAAATAAATCCTAATATCTTTTAGGATACATTTTCATAAGATTAATTCTAAGGTTTACTTGGGGACAAGTAAAGTTCAAGTGGGGGGATATTTGATGAACTCAAATAAGTACATTTTATTACTATCATTTATCCTATTAATTTGACTTGTTTTATTATATTATGTATGAGGATTGATACTTAATCGTTTACTTTTGTAATTCTCAGGTAAAAACAAGCATTTGGTGAAACTTGGCGATTTTGGACTAATTATGGAGCAAAACATGCAAGAAGTTAAGAGTCTACTTAAATGCACAAGATCAAGACTAATCTGCTCCAGATGCGCCGCATCTCACTTATGACATGCGCCGCATCACTATCAATATTTCACCAGATACGATCCAAGATACAAGAGGACATGCGCCGCATCCTAGAATGGAGTTACGCCGCATCTTCTGGCGGTGTACGAATATTCCTGAATATTATAATCTTGGACCCCACGCGAAGTTAAGTCAATGCGCCGCATCTACTTACTAGATGCGCCGCATCTTACCCTCAGACAGAAACTATAAATACCCCAAGACCAGACGAATTTCGTGTGACATATTATATCCGAAGTACAGAAACCTAGGACGAATTCAGTCAAGGCAGCAGCACAAGACACACCCAAATCGAAGATACAAGAGCTGTAAGAAGGTGCTGCATGTGTTTAATTCATTAAGTAGTTTTGTTTTATTGTGTTAGTAAACTTTAATTCATCAAGATTGGTGGCTTGTGTAATGTGACAACGGAAAGATTGCACTCCCTTAAAACTGCTTTCTCATTAATTAAAGTTTATATGTTGATGTCTTTGGTGACTTTTATTAGTGCATTGATAACCTCTGTGTCTAGCTGAGCGTTGATCGGGTCGCCATGCCTCTGCCCTCGCCTATTTATTAGATCGCCTATGCATTCTATGGTCTGTAGAAAAGTAGGAAGAAAGATAAACGGGATAGTCATAAGTAATCATTAAGGGTTTACTCGCCGATAAGATTAGAACCAACGAGAAAGGACTTAATCTCGGTGCGTTGCATCGAACTATACACTTCATATAAAACTAGCAATAAAACAAGTGACAAACTACTTATCTATCAGGACAACCCTCTTATTGTCTCAAGTATTTATCTGTGTACGTGTGTGCTACTTGCTGATTCGTGCCTATTGGTTTATTTTATTATTTAATTACAACCAAATCGTGCCAGTTCTCAGGCTGAACCCCCTTGCGTTAGATTAGGTTGTATAGCTAACTTAATATATTAAAATACTGATTAGAATAACGAGATAATACGTTCCACTCTTAGTGATCGACACTCTACTTACCATTATATTCATACTGACCGGGTACACTGCTCGTTAAGTGTGTGTGTTATTGATAAGTCGGCTAAATATAAATTTAAAACTTGAGTAGGCATTAATACTGCTAAACCGCAACGACACATCGCACGCATCAGATACCAACCTTATTAAACTAAAACAGAAAAAGATAACTACCTAGTAAACTATACATGTTAAACAAGAACACCAGCTTACAAATCATTTACAATTAAAGTTTACTCTATTAAACTATACATGTTACATTATTTACTGTTAACTTACATGAGGCCTATAAAATATTATTCACAAACACCAAAAAATATTATCTTATATCATAGTAACATTTTCACAAACACCTGGTGTGCTACATTAGGGCATACCTTTCAAACTGATGATACAAAAACTGATACAAATGTTAAAGTTTACTCTATTAAACTATAAATGTTATCTTGCAACCAAAAAATAATGATACAAAAACTGATACAAAAACCTAGTTACATTTTCACAAACACCTGGTGTGCTACATTAAAAATCAATAAATTGATTTTATAACCTAAATAAAACTCTACAACTACATTAAAACAGAAAACATAAAACTCTCAAACAAACAAATTAGGGCAAATTAGGGCATACCTTTCAAACTGATGTCGAGTGTTTTGAGAGTTTTGAGAGGGGTTTGAGATGGGAAATTAGGGCAAGTTAGGGCAAATTACGGCATACCTTTCAAAATTAGGGCAAATTAGGGCAAACTGATGTCGAGTGTTTTGAGAGTTTTGAGAGGGGAAATTAGGGCGGGAGTGTTTTGAGAGTTTTGAGAGGGGTTTGATAAGGTTTTGAGAGTTTGAGAGGGAAGTGTTGAGCGGGAAGTGTTTTGGCCAAAAAAAAAACAATGGATTTTGATGAAGCAGATGGGGAAAAAAAAACATAGATGACCCCTATTTAGGACGAAGCAAAACGAGCGTCATCTAGCAGGCTAAATTTTAACTGATTATGACCCTATGTTATGACGCTTTTGAAAACGAGTCATCCCCAATAAAAAATTTACTCGTTATGACTCTTATTTTATGACTTTGCTATTTGCGCGTCATCTTGTAGTGTGCGTCATAAAATGCGAGTCAAGGATAGACCTTTTTCTAGTAGTGTAATTTCCCTTTCACCTTCACATATAGCTCTTCTTTTATTAATCCCTTGTTGTTCGTATGGATATGGACCCTTCTGTATATTAAATTTTGATTTCCTTCTAACCTGCAATTATGTGTCCCCAAAATAGTGCCATGTATCGCAACGATCCTTTTGAATGTGTAGTCACCCCAACAAGAGATAGGCAGACCAAGGATATTGATCCATGTTATCCTCCCAGCCGGTCTATGCAAGATTTCAACCCTCCTCAGCTTATGCATCCACCTCCTCAACCCATGATCTCTATCGTTTAACACGTTAGATGTCGTGTTTTCGTTATCCAATACCACCATGGCTTCCAACCCCCCTAATAACTTCACTTCAATTTTACCCAGCCCTTGTTCCTCGAACAGAACAGGCAGTTTCGAGAGGAAGCAAAGTGCTTTTACTTCTCCCACCACGCTCCTGCTAACAATCTCATTATTAACCTCTTTATCTTCAATTTCGATGACTCTCTCCGCACCTTGTTCAACCGTATCCTTGTTTAACTTCTCCATGTAGTGCACCTGGCCATCAGTATCATTTGGCGCCTTGCCATTCGCATCCCCTCTAGTACATCCACCATTAACCACATCCACGAACCTGCGGTTATCACGATTACCCGTATACATATTACTTTTACCCCTTCCGCCTGTGAACATGTTTTTATGTCTGCTCCCATGGCTTTCATCACCGTCTCTCACCCCACCATTTACGCTGCACTTTCTGTCATAAGCTACGAACACCCTCAACCATTCCTTACCAAAACTGATTTTTTGGAGCTGACCCATAAGCCCCTCCACATCCCTAACGAATTTATAACGGACAAAACCGTACCTCTGACCACTACGAAGACGCCTTTGGGCCATAAACATGTCGTATACGGTACCATATTTCTTAAAGATCATCCATAATTTGCCCATTCCCCAATCTTCCGGGAAGTTGGAAAACATAAACGATATTGTCGAGTTACGTTTCCCACCGGTGTAGTTAGTTCCTAGTTTTTTGCCATTGTATTGCCCTCTAGATCCAACGTGCCTTACTCTCTCAAACTCATTGCTAGACCTAATTTTCTCTCTCACACAGTTCATTTATCAGCTACCCGTGATTTATCACGGGTCTAATATATATATACTTCATTATATAGGTATCGCAGATGTATTTACTTTATTCATATCTAATCATTTGACTACCCCCACTTGTCTTTACTAGTGGTGTGTCTTGCGTAATAAAGTTTATCATAAGCAAGTTTCACCAAAACTCTTCCCCTCTATCTCGTGTACATATATTGTAAATAGCTTGTATATTGTTGACATCCCCAACCACTAAAACCTTGCAGGTAAGTCCTACTTCTATGCTTCGTCCTTCGGATGGGCTCCTTCGGACCTTGTTCACTCCTACACAAGAAGAACACGCGTTAGGCTCGCCCCGGGTTTTATCCCAGGACCAACCTCCGGCGTGAGAATGAGTAACGGGTAATATGAATAGTGATATGAGAGTAACAGTAGTAGGTGTAAAGTAAAAATCTATTGCAAATGAGATGTGGGTATTTATACTACCGACATCTACTGTACCTGTTTACCTTGGAACTTGTGCGTTGACCTACATCTGACTTAGTAGGTAGATGTCAGGTCACGTGGTAGACATAATCCCGTAATATCTGGGATGTCAGCGGTTGATGGGACTTGTCACTGTAGATGGCGGCGGTCCGCTTCGTATGTGTATCCGGAGGTGAGACAGTCCGAACGAGATGGGACGTTCGGACACCGTGGAGTATGGTCCGAACGAAGTATGACGTCCGGACACATACACCAACATGTCCTCCCCCAGTATTGTAGTATCGGTTGAAGATCGATGGTGCAATACTTTAACACTATCTTTTTGGTTTCGGCGCAAGATGTCCGGACACATACACCAACATGTCCCCCCCAGTATTGTGGCATCGGCCCCTAGTCGATGGTGCAATACTTAGACGACTTCGGTCCTTCCGTGCTTTACGGGCGATCAGTTGTCCTTTTAAAGCATCCGGGTCGTGGGTGTCGGTTCGGGTAAGAGCATTAGAGCCTGTTAGGTCTTCATGGGCTGCTTGGAACCCAGGCCCATGGGCCGAATATAAAAATATTTTTACTATATGTTACACAGCTGTCTGCCACGCGTACCCTTTGCCCTAGAGATCCAATGTCCCAGAGTTCGCCACGTCAGTGACTGGCAGGTTGATTCGACGTTTCGCTTCCTTCCAGGTCTGCCCTATATATACCGCTTAGTGCTTCTTCATTTTTCTTACTTTTTACTGTGTGTATTTACCTTGCGTCCGGAAATTTTCGACTTCCCTCTC
This sequence comes from Artemisia tridentata subsp. tridentata, assembly GCA_021014915.2. Lineage (NCBI taxonomy): Eukaryota > Viridiplantae > Streptophyta > Magnoliopsida > Asterales > Asteraceae > Artemisia > Artemisia tridentata. The sequence continues at coordinate 312,304,233 of CP139509.1, forward strand.
CGATTGATCTTGTGAGGTGCGTTTTGTTTTCTTAGCTTTATCATATATATTCCTCGGCATCCCTTTAGTGACGACCGTAGAGATAAGTACTTCAAATAATCCCCCACTAGGAAGTAGGTCTGGACCCTCCTCCGATAGGATAGTCCCTAAATGCGACATGCATATTCACGCTTCTAAAATGACGCAAGGGGACCTCGATAGGGTTGTAGGGGAGTTTGGGATTCCGGCGGACCTGCGTCCCACGCTTCCGCCGGATGGTATGACAATGGATAGTTTGCCGGACAATAAAATAGGTATTTATGTTCAGCAGTTGAGGACCGGAGGTGTACGGATACCCTTTTCGACCTTCTTACTAGCGGTAATGGATTATTTCCGAGTACACATTTCTCAACTTGTACCGATAGGTTTAAATAGGGTAACTATGTTTGAAATTCGGTGTTATAGTTTAGATGTACAACCGACCGTTCCATTATTCCGGGTTTTCTATAGACTCTGCAAGCAAGGGCATTGGTTTTCATTCGAGAATCGGACGGGTCGGAGGGCTAAAAAATGTTTTAAGGAGATGCTTAGTGGGCTGAAGAACTGGAAGAACCATTTTTTCTTGATAGATCGGAGAGCTATTCCGAATGCCATGCCATGGAGGCATAGAGATTCGAAGATTACGGATGACTTTCCGGAGACTTATTCCGAAAGAGATGCTAGACGGGTCGCTGCGAAAGTTATTCCCCTTAGGCAACCCTCTGTCGCCCTTTTATGGATGACCAGTTTATCTAAAGTTTCTGAGTATCCCGGGTATGAGCTTGTTATAAAGGATGCCGAGGGACAGGGTAATGCTATACTTTTGTCTTAACCGTATGTAATCTGCTGTCTTGCATTTGATCTTTATTTTCCTTCCCCTCTTGTTTCTTGCAGTGCTGACAATGGCTGAATATTTGGAGCTTCCGATTGAGATTGCGACTGAAGTTGGTAAGGGTGGGCCTCTACCGGAAGGGGGTGAAAGGGTGGATAGGACGATGGCCCCGTTGGTACCAGGGAGTTCCGTTCCTGCAAAGACTTCTCTTCAAAAGGCTGTTGAGAGAGCGGACTCTGGCGTTTTGGCCGCTAGGCAGGAGAAAGAGAGAAAAAAGAGTACGGTGGAACAAGCTGGGTTGAAGAGGAGTGCTGAGGGATCCTCTGCTGCGGAGAAGAAGAGGAAAAGACCAAGGAAACAGTCTGGGAGCAACGTGGGTGAGGGTGCCTCAACTGGGAATGTTTCAAAGGTTATTCCTAAAGAGGTTATTGTACAAGGTGTGATTCACGTTGAAGAAGTGGTGGACGGTGGAGAGGGTGCCCTGAATCAAGAGGGGGAGAATGATGAGACCGGTCAAAGTCAGCCGTCTCCGGACGAAAGGCAACCGACCGAGGAGAGCCAGCCGCATCATCAGATGTCTCTGGATCATGGTAAGAAATGCTTGTCTGTTAGGTCTCTCCTCCTTCCTTTTCTTTTTTTTTATTTATATATATATTTTTTTGTATAGATCTGTCTGTGCACCCTGAGGATTCCCCTCCGGCCTCCGAAGAACCCAACTCAATGGCGAGAGGTATATGAGTCCTTCTTTATGGTTCCTTTGACTGTTCTCTCGTGATTCTAAGTTGTGGTTGATTTACTGCAGATGAGGGTTCTTCCGGAAGGGAAGTGTTTGTCCCGGCATGGTCTTTGACAAAAGACGTCCGGTTAAGTTCTTATAGAGCATGTCAAGAGATGTTGTCGCATCTTGCGACTCCCGCGGAGCAGGCTGCGTTGGAGGAATTGTCCACCAGCCGGCTAATTCGCTGTTCGTATGTTCAGTCCGCGAATGGGATTGTGACACAGGCGGAAATGTTGCGCCGGTTTACCAGGATGATCACGCGGACAAGGGAGTTGGAGCATGGTCAACAGGCTGCTGAACAAGGGAGAATAGCTATGGTTGGGAAGTATGACCGTGCGGTGGGAGAGCTTGAAGAGTTGCAAAGACAAATGGTGGCTGAGCGGGAAGCCACCTTGGTGAGGGAGGAAGGGTTCTCTGACCAGCTGACCGATATGCAAAAAGAAAGGGATGACTGGAGGAAAGTGGCCGGAGGTCAAGCTGACAGAATTAGGGAGCTGGAGAGGGAGTTGAAGGAGTCGAATCAAGCTGTTAAGCAGTTGGAGGAGCAGAAAGCGGAGTTGGCGGAAGAAGTCAGCATATCAGAGTCCATTCGCCACAACACTGTGAAAGAGCTAATCCCTGCGGCTTGCCGCCGGTTATTCGAGAGTCATGAGTACAAGAAGAGCATGGGGAGAGTTTATGGCTTGTCTTATTCTGCTGGGTTTTTGGATGGTCTTCGGTATGAGCGAAGGGAAGAGGATGTCCAAAAGTTTTTGCCTCGGTTCCAGAAACTTAACATGGAGGCTCCGAATATCTCGAAAGCCGAGTATAACAAATTGTTTGAGGCTCAATATCCTTACATTAAAAAGCTCGTGGACTCCGCTCGCCTTCCACTAGGTGACCTTATGAACCTTTTTCCCGATCTCCCTTCCTCAGAGCCGAGTGCCATTGAAGCTTCAGCGACTCAACAAACTGGAAGCTCTTCCGGAATGAAGGAAGTTGTCGGTAGGGACCCTTGATTTCTGTGTTGTGTTCCTTATCTTGTATGAATGTAACATGAACGATATTTTTAGCTTAAGTACTTGTACATTATTAATTGTGGCCGATGTCATTTTTTGCATCCCTGGGTGGATTAATATAGCTATGCGTTTGTTTGCGTCTTTTGTGAGAATGTAGTCTTTATTTGTTTGAGCCGTCGTTATGGATTGACCGAACGATATAAGACCAGAGTGTCACATGTATTTCGTTTATTATTCTGTATAAGTGCTTGACTTATTGCCGGAGTGGTTCAAGATCCACTCATGAGTGAGGGAGTGTTTCTAAATCGATGATTTATTGTCCGGAGTGATTTCACGATCCACTCACGAGGGAGGGAGTGTTTTCCACAATCCGATGAATGATTTTTTCCGGAGTGATTTCACGATCCGCTCACGAGGGAGGGAGTGTTTTCCACAATCCGATGAATGATTTATCTGGAGTGATTTCACGATCCACTCATGAGGGAGGAAGTGTTTTCCACTATCCGATGAATTATTTATCGGAGTGATTTCACGATCCACTCACGAGGGAGGGAGTGTTTTCCACAATCCGATGAATTTATCCGGAGTGATTTCACGATCCGCTCACGAGGGAGGGAGTGTTTTCCACAATCCGATGAATGATTTATCCGGAGTGGTTTCACGATCCACTCACGGGGAGGGAGTTTTTTCCACAATCCGATGAGTATATTGGCCGGAGTGATTTCACGATCCACTCACGAGGGAGGGAGTGTTTTCCACAATCCGATGAATGATTTATCCGGAGTGATTTCACGATCCACTCACGAGGGAGGGAGTGTTTTCCACAATCCGATGAATGATTTATTCGGAGTGATTTCACGATCCACTCACGGGGAGGGAGTGTTTTCCACAATCCGATGAGTATATTGGCCGGAGTGATTTCACGATCCACTCACGAGGGAGGGAGTGTTTTCCACAATCCGATGAATTATTTATCCGGAGTGATTTCACGATCCACTCACGAGGGAGGGAGTGTTTTCCACAATCCGATGAATGATTTATCCGGAGTGATTTCACGATCCACTCATGAGTGAGGGAGTGTTTTCCACAATCCGATGAGTGTATTGGCACATCATTAGAATATCATACAATTCTATATCGGAAAATTGCTCTTTTTATTTATTGGAACACTATAGATGTAGATGTTAGGAAACTTCGGCTTACCGGTTTTACAAGAAACAATTTCGTAAATTCATTGCATTCCACGTCCGAGGTACCTCTCGGTCTTCCATCGTGTGGAGCTTGTATGAGCCGTTGTCATAGGCCTCGACGACCCGGTATGGGCCTTCCCAATTAGGTCCCAACTTTCCTTGGTTTTCGACTCGGCTAGCCTCGTTTCTTCGATACACGAAATCTCCCACTTTGAAAGACACCGGACGGACCCTTTGGTTGTAATATTGTTCGACCTTGGTTTTATACTTGGCTTCTCGGATAGCTGCCATCTCTCGTCTTTCTTGTAGCAAATCAAGGTTTAGACGCTGTTGTTCTTCATTGTCTTCCGGGTTATACAGCATGGTGCGGTGTGTGGGCATTCCAATTTCGGCCGGGATAACCGCCTCGCTACCATACGTGAGGCTGAAGGGAGTTTCCCCGTTACTTGTTTTGAGTGAAGTCCGGAAGGCCCACAGAACGTTTGGTAGTTCATCCACCCATCCAGCTCTTTCTCTCCCGAGGCGGGTTTTGATACCGTGCATGAGGCTTTTGTTGGCCCTTTCGACTAGTCCATTTGCCTGAGCATGAGCCACCGCTGTGTTAATCTGCTTAATTTTTAACTTCTCACACCAGCTTTTGAACGGGTCTTTGACGAAATTTGTTCCGTTGTCCGTGACTATAATGCCTGGGAGTCCGAACCTACAAACGATATTCTCCCACACAAATTTCTTTACGTCTTTGCCGGTGGTTTTGGCAAGGGGCTTTGCCTCTATCCACTTTGTGAAGTAATCGACAGCCACAATGACAAATTTTACTTTCCCTGGAGCCTCCGGTAGGGGGCCCAGTACGTCCATTCCCCATTGTTGATTTCCTGAAGTAATCGACAGCCACAATCGGGGCGTGGATCTGACAGGAATCGCATTTGTTGATTTCCTCCCTGGCGTCTCTGTGCATGGTTGGCCAGTAATATCCTTGTCGCATTAGTTTGGCTACGACCGACCTTGGACCGGGGTGCATCCCACATGCCCCTTCGTGTACCTCTCGGATGACATAGTTTGCTTGGAGAGGGCCGACGCATCTTAGCATCGGGCTGAGGTATGATTTTTTGAACAACACATCTCCTTCCATCGTATATTGAGGGATTTTCATCCGTAGTGCCCTTGCTTCATTGGGGTCATCAGGCCACACCCCTTCTTTCAGACATCGGATGATCGGTGTCATCCAGTTATCCTCTTCTTCTTCCACAATTGCTCCGACCTGCTTCTCTTCGGTTGACGGCTTTTCCAACACTTCGACCAGAATTTCTTTGGTCAAATGGTTAAAGGCTACCGAGGCTAGTTTGCTCAAAACGTCCGCCTTTTGATTCTGTGCTCTCGGTATGTTACAGATTTTGAACTTTTTGAAACCGCCGATGTATTCTTTCGCCTTTGCCAAGTATCGGATCATACTTTCCTTGGTCGCTACAAAGTCCCCATTAATCTGACTTGCTACCAGCTTTGAGTCCACTCGGACCTCTAGGTATTTCACCATCATCTTTTTGGCGAGCCGCAGACCGGCGAGGAGCGCCTCATACTCTGCTTCGTTGTTGGTACTTTTGAAGTTTAAACGGAGAGCGTAAGTGTGTTCGGTCTGGCAGGGTCCGATCAACACGAGGCCCGCTCCGGAACCCTTACTGCTTGATGCACCGTCTGTGTAGAGTATCCAGTTCTCCGGATTGGAGATGTCGTGGACTCCTTTTTCTTGTTTTTTCGGATGTGACTCTCTCATTCCGATATGAAGTCTGCAAGGACTTGCCCCTTAACTGCGTTCCTTGGTATGTAGGTGATGTTGTAGGCTCCTAACTCTATGGAAAATTTTGTCAACCTTCCGGAGGCCTCAGGCTTACTTAGAACTTGCTTTATTGGTTGATCCGTTATTACTCGGATGGGATGGGCCTCAAAATACCTTCTTAATCTTCTTGACATGTGTATCAGCGACAGCGCCAGTTTTTCGACCGGAGAGTAGTTCTTTTCAGCTTCTTGTAAGGTTCGGCTTACGTAGTGAATGGGCGACTGCTTCCCGTCTCTCTCGGTTAGCAGGACCGCGCTGATTGCCTCTTTTGCTGCTGACAGGTACACATATAAGGTTTCTTTTGTTTTAGGTGTTGATAGGGATGGGAGATCTAAAATGAGCTTCTTGAGCGACTGGAATGCCTCTTCAGCCTTATCAGTCCACCTATATTTGTCCTTGTTTTCTTTGGTAATGTTTTTCAGAGTTTCAAAGAATGGAAGGGACCTCTCGGTGGATTTTGCCAGAAATCTGTTTAGAGCGGCCAATTTTCCACTTAGGCTTTGCATTTCTTTCAACGTCGAAGGGGATTTCATTTGTGCAATGACTTTTGTTTTACTCGGGTTTACCCGAATACCCTCGGAGGTTACCATGTAGCCTAGAAATTTTCCTTCTTCCACGCCGAAGGAGCATTTCTTCGGATTTAACTTCATGTTAATCTTTCGCAGGTTGTAGAAGGTTTCAGCGATGTCTGCCAACATTTCCTTTTCTCCTTTGCTCTTGATCACCATATCGTCCACATAGGCTTCCAGATTCCTACCAATCTGACCCCGGAAAGCCGAATCGACGAGACGTTGGTAGGTGGCTCCGGCATTCTTCAAGCCGAATGGCATTTTGGTATAGCAGTATGTTCCTTGTTCCGTATAGAACGCCGTCTTTTCTTCATCTTCTTCGGCCATTTGGACTTGGTGGTAACCCTTGTACGCGTCTAGAAAGCACTTGTACCTGAACCCCATTACCGACTCGATCTTCCAATCAATTTCCGGGAGCGGATAGTAATCCTTCGGACATGAGGAGTTTAAGTTTTTGAAGTCAATACACATTCACCAATTTCCATCGCTCTTTTTTACTAGTACCGGGTTGGAGATCCATGTGGGGTAGCGAACTGGCCGGACGATTCCCGCTTTCAGCCATTCACCTACCTCTTTTAGTACCACTTGATTCTTTTCCTCGGATAAGTTACGCTTCTTCTGAGCTACCGGCGTGTCGTCAACGTTGACATTCAGGTGGTGCTTGATCAGCCGTCGTGGAACTCCGGTCATATCCGAGGGTTGCCACGCGAACACGTCCTTATTCTTCCTTAATAGTTCGACTAGATGTTTCCGGCATTCCCTCGAAAACCCTGTTCCTATGGTGACCAGTTGCTCCGGATGCGCGGGGTTCACTAGGATCTCCTCAGTCCTACCCACTTCCGATTTGACAATTTTTGCCTCTCGAGGCACCTCCATTATTTGTTTCTTTTCCAGTCGCCTGCATTCTAGCACCATAGCCGACCGTGCGACCAATGTCGCCACGACTTTCGGTGTGGGGAACTTGACCATCGAATGAATTGTCGATGGGATTGCCCTTAACTCCTTAAGGCCGGTTCGGCCCAGTATAACATTATAGGGAAATGGGGACTGTATCACACAAAATTTCATAGTTGTTTTTCGTAACATACCGTGGTTGCCGAAACACAAATCCAATTCGATTTTGCCCAACGGCCTGCTCGTTTCCTCGGAGAATCCCACCAGAGAAGTGCTCGTCTCTTTGAGCCTTTCCTTATGTCTGAGCTGAGGTTACTGAAACAATGCTCATACATTACGTTCACGGAGGATCCTTCGTCGATGTATATCCTTCGGACCAAATACCCCTCTATGTCACCTTCGACGATGAGTGGTTCCTCTGACAGATCACCGGTCGCGACCGGGGGGAAAACTATCGGGACGTTCATCCATTCCTCGTCCTGCCCCCCGTACTTTCTCTTTCTATTCTCCGGCTGGCTTCTTACCATGCCGATCGTTTCGGATTTTTTGAGGCGTTTCGGTTTTTTCAGTTGTTGGTTCTGGTTGTTATCGGTTTCGTTTGGGAAGTGAGAGGAAGGACCAGCCATTTCAACGCTCTGGTAGATTGAATAGCGGGTCCCACGGATGGCGCCAATTTGTTGAAGTAAAACCTTGCAGGTAAGTCCTACTTCTATGCTTCGTCCTTCGGATGGGCTCCTTCGGACCTTGTTCACTCCTACACAAGAAGAACACGCGTTAGGCTCGCCCCGGGTTTTATCCCAGGACCAACCTCCGGCGTGAGAATGAGTAACGGGTAATATGAATAGTGATATGAGAGTAACAGTAGTAGGTGTAAAGTAAAAATCTATTGCAAATGAGATGTGGGTATTTATACTACCCACATCTACTGTACCTGTTTACCTTGGAACTTGTGCGTTGACCTACATCTGACTTAGCAGGTAGATGTCAGGTCACGTGGTAGACATAATCCCGTAATATCTGGGATGTCAGCGGTTTATGGGACTTGTCACTGTAGATGGCGGCGGTCCGCTTCGTATGTGTATCCGGAGGTGAGACAGTCCGAACGAGATGGGACGTCCGGACACCGTGGAGTATAGTCCGGACGAAGTATGACGTCCGGACACATACACCAACATATATATATATTTGACATCCCCAGCCACTAAATCTTTATTCCATATAAAAACATTCGATCCTACAATAATGTTTAGTTAAATCCAGCTACTTAACATGAGATGTACATCAATTTTCCTTGGAACGTACACAAAATAAACTAGTTTAAATTGTTTCCAAAGAACCCCCAAAAAAATTACATTGTTAATAAGCCTGGAAATAAACTTTAGTCTTTTTAGCTATGTTGCACGGGAACTGGTACGGGAACGAGAAACGGGTACGGGTACGGGAACGGGAAATGGCAAAACTCAAAAAATCAAGAAACGGGTACGGCAATTAATACATAAATATATATATATATATATATATATATATATATATATATATATATATATATATATATATATATATATATATATATATATATATATATATATATAATGTACCACAAACCCCAAAAAAAAAAAATATATATTTTATATACATATTTTATAAACTTTTATTAATTTTTTTATTTTATTTAATATTTTTGAATTATATATTTTATATAAATGTTGCAAAATTTACATTATATATACATTTAATTGTATATTTGAGTAACACCCACTCTTAATTAACATAAAAACTTTTAATTGGCCCATTTCTAATTGTAAATAAGCCCAATAAAAACAAATCCAGCCTTTTAGGGTTAATAACTACTACTCATATATAACTTCTCTCCTTTTAGGTACAGCCACCTTTCATCTTCTTCTTTACTTCTAACACACAGATCCACCACCAGATCCACCGGAATATTACTTAATTAGATGTAGGCACCAATAGTGAACACTGAACACAGCTCCACCAGATCCACCATGTGCGTTTTCCGCCTCATATGCGTTTTCCTGGACTGCTGGAAACTTTAAAAAAACGTCCCCAAAACTAGAAACGTACAAGAAACGCCAGTTGACTTTTTCGAAGCGGTCAAGGAACATCCCCAAATTTTTGGAAACGGCCAAGAAACGTTTCGCAGGCGTTTCCGTAGGCGTTTCCGTCCCCGGCGAGTTTCCGGTACGTGGTACGGTGCCTTCTGGGCGTTTCCGTGCATCAGCCTGGAAATAAACTTTAGCTTTTTAGGCTAATTGTGTTTAAAAGTGAAATATGCCAATAAGCTGCACCGATAAGCAAATCGAGACATGACCTTAGTTATGATTCACAAGTGCAATCTCTTTATTGTATCTTATTCACCTTTTGCCTTCCAGATCCTCAAAACGACATATCCAACTTGATCTCACACAATACTAGTTTTGTGCGCAAGACAAGTTTGTAGCGAGCACAGATAAAAAGTAAAGTAAAGTAACTCTCAATACCGTCTTCCACGGATTATTGGTCCCAATACCGTCTTTCACGGTGTATGGGTAGGTTGAGATAGAAGGTATCTATTCCCCCTGGCACCTACAACCAATTGTTCCACTGTGTTCTAGTGCTATGGAAATTCCAATAAAAAGGGACTTCATTTCCCATGTTTCTCAAATCATATAACAAGTTTCCACTGCGGACACATACGTACAACATTGCCCAATCAACTTCGCTTATCAACATTGTTCTTTCAATTATGTTTTACCACTTTTTAACCCTTCACGAATTACTGTCAATTTCTTTGAAGTTGCTAGCACTTTCCAGGTCTGCAAGTTGTTTGTCTCCCGCTTCCTTGCAGTAGACAAGAGTCGAGAGTCCTATACATCCGGCTATACACACAACCTTAACATATCTTATGACATTTAGATAGTTCATCAACTTTAATTATTTGTTTGTGGGTGGTAAGACATGTTGAAGTCATCCATGGATGATACACATTCCTATTTGTAAAGCTTTTTCCTAAACCTCGATGCTTAATAAATAATACCAGTAGTCCAACAAGCAAAAGAAAATGTTACATCCATTGAAATGTTGAATTTAACGAAGTCATAGTGAGATATAGGTAAGGCATTTGTTTTTATTTCAATAAAATACAGAGTTTGACACTCTGAAGTCTGAAGTCTAAAGAGTCGGTGAGTGATGGTAACAAGTCGATCATGAGCAAATAGCCGCGCTATGTGAAGAAATCACAATAGCGAATTCAATACATTTCAAAACCAGATCAACGCTGTATCTCACTTAAAAATTTGGAAGAGCATACAAATTGTAAACAGATCGTAGGAAGATATAATGTGATCATCTGCAATGCATTTGTCCGGCCAAACATAATGAAAGCACTTGTGCAAAAAATTCTCAGGAACTACATCATGCTCTTTCTGAAAAGATGTAAAAGGAACCAAAAGAACACTTTTGAACCTCAAATCTTTTAAGTCATGCACAATGTACATGGTTGTGATATTAATACAAATTTGCTTCATACAGGACCCCAGAACCATCAACTATGATAACATAACACTAGCTGCACAACGTACCATATTTAACACTTCTAAGTTCTCGAAAGACATACCTATATTGCAGAACCAGCAAAAAGCATTTCACAAAGCCATAACACATATCATAATTGCCAACACTAGATATACAACCATACAATCCGAAAAATATAAACAAGTTCTATTTTGCAGGGGAGGGGGATGATGAACATATAATAAAATTTTGAAATAACTCTGCAATTAAATTAAAAGTTACCATCAGTAGCAATGCTACATCCATACAGAAAAGATGCCAAAATTAACGAGTACAAATATTGTCATATCAGTTTCTTTTCAAATAACAACAACTTGCCATAAGTTGTACCTACGTCTAAAAGCATAAGGAAGGTTAGCTTTTGGTTATCAATACAAATTACTGGTGTTTAAATCAGAGGTGACAACATAAGTCACTCACACTATGTTCATTCTTAAAAATCAAATGCAAGCCTTCGGCACAAACCGAGATCAATATTCCTTGATTTCTTGACATGCTTAAAAGGAGCACCAGGGCATGTCTCAGCAATACCAGTGAGCCGAGGAGCACTTGAGGGTGTCGTGAGTGCATCATGGCTAGCTGAAATCTCACTAATGATATCCTCTGCCTGCTTAGATACGATGGCTTCCAAAAGAGACTTGTAAACAGCCTCCAACAACATATCGTCATCAACAGCACTTTCACAAACACCTTCACCTTTTTCATAAATATTTTTCATCAGAAGAGAAGTAAAGTTCAGCCTCCTGGCGACATAAGTCCGTGATTCTTCAAGATATTTCATGGACACGGGTGCCATCAATAAGTCGTCAGAACCAGGTGCAAATGGGTCAAAAACACCCGCTTTTGGGGTACTTGGGCAGTCATCATCTTCGTTCATATAAATATTATCACCATTATGTAGCATGTGAGAATCGGACCCTATGGAAAATGGGGATATAAATGCAGACAGCAAGTCTGAACCTTCTTTATTTGAATCTGGGGTTATAGGACTCAAAGCAGATCCTTTATTATCAAGAATCGACGGTGATGTGGACAGATTAGCAATACTGTCAGTTTCCATGTCAGCAAACTTGTTATCTAATTTGCCTACACTTTTGCATAAAATACTTGCAGTTACACCTAGCTGGTCCGTACTGGTCTTTGCATCCATTACTTTCTAAAACAAAATTGACAAACTCACTCCCTGCAATTTGTTTAAAAAGTTGTGTTACAGCTTAGTAGCAAACATTTGTTTACAACATTGTAGAAAACGTTAAATAAGATCACTCCCTACTGCCTTAGCAGCCAAATAGGTATTAGGTATATCCTAACGGCCGTTTCCTTTAACATATATGTAAATAACAGATATCTTTTAATTAGGTAAACATATGAGAACAAATCTGTATTTAATAAGCAACGGAAATAGTGCCTTTTGATACAATTACTGCTCTATGTAATGTGTTCATCATACAAATTTAGACATATCATCACTCATTAGAAAAAGAAATAAGATTGAGATGTTATCAGTGTTCGGGATTGCTTATGAATCTGGTTATAAGCAGAAGCCTATAATCAGCTTAACGATATACAGTTCAAATATTGATGTTTGAATTTGCTTATTTCATGTTAACTAAAATTAAACTTTGAGGAGCATTAGAGGGCTTAAAATCTCTTTTGTAAATGGTCTAAAATTAGAAATGAGAATAAAAACCCAATTTTATCCCAAAATAAGCTGAATGAAATAAGCAATCCCAAACAGCCTCTTAACAATGTAAAGGGTAAAACAATAAGCTTATTTGACCAAAAAGAGTGACAGGTCATAAACCTAACAAAGTTATTTTTTTATTTTATTTTTTATTTTATTTTTTTTATTTTTTTTTTGATACGAGGAAATCCCACCCGAACCACCGTGAAGACCTATAAACCTAGCAAAACTATAGATACTTTAAATCTACTTTTTGTTACATAAAAAATGAAACCCCCAAAATATTTAGTAGTGCCCATTCTGTTCAATCCTAGCTAGAAAATAGCAAAAGCCCAGATTACGATTTGCATGTTCTAAAAAACAAAGGGAGATAGATAGATAGATATACCTTCAGTGGAGTTAAGAGTTGGCTTGGCAGGGAAATGAAGCGGCTGAGGGTGAGTAGTCGGAAGGGGAGTTGGTGGTGGTAGTGTTGTAAAGTAGTAGACGGCCACTCGTGCAGAACAAGATTCAATGAATCAATGTAGTGTTTCTTTGACCCAATTGCTGTTGACCATTTTGTGCTACTTTACTTGTGTTTTTCCACCGACATTCATTTTCCTTTCATTTTTTAGTAAATTACACCATTAGTCCCTGTGTTTTTTCCAGATTTCGTGAATAGTCTAAAATTGCGAAAATTCACCAGGCGAGTCTGAAATATCAAAAAAGTTACGCGAATGGTCCAAACTTGCTAGCGTCGTTAGGATTCCTCGTTATCTTCGGTCACATTTCAGGCACATGAGAGGTATGTTTGTCCTTTCACTTTTTGTTTTCTTTCATGCTATTTGTTTAATGTTTTTTGTCCTGCCATGCATTTTTATTTTTTATTTTTTGTCATTTAATTTATTTTTAATTGTCTTTTGTTACCTTTGATTAAATCTATATCATTACATGGTTAATGGATTGTAATTGTCCTTTCTTACCTTTGATTGGTGTTCTGATCATGGTTAATGAATTGTAATTGTGCTAAAATCAAAATTAACTCACTAGAATTTTCTATAGCGAAAAGAAAAGTAGTTGGATATAATACTTTTCACAAGTAGTTGGATATAACACATAATACTTTTTAATCGTGTTTTCTCATGATGCGTTCGACGTGATTGTTATAAACAATAATCAATACTTCTCACAACCTTAATTTTATTATCTCTAGTGCAAAATATAAGCACCCTAAAAATCATATATAACCGCCCATAGTATTCCCACAAAGACTATACAACAAAATTCTCATCTTGAAAACTTAGGTGGTGTTTATTTTTCTTAAAAAAATTTTAAAAGCCTCTTAATCGGTCAGACATTTTGGGCATTAAGACCGTTTGATTTTTTCTTTCCGTTTAGATGCGGTCAGATGTAAAAACATCTTAATGATCTATACTTGGAAGGGGTATCTTAATGCCTCTTGTTGGCTTCCTTCTCCCATATTCCCTCCCAAACTTCTCTAGACCCTAAACACATATTGCAGCCCCACCCCATCTTTGGCCACCACCTAATGTCAGCCACCACTTCATCTCCGACCACCAGCCACCACTTCATCAGGTTAGTCTTTTTTGTTATTAGTGTAGCAATTTGTAAATTTCCCCAGTAATTTGTAACAGTTAATCAAGTATTAATCACCATCACAGTTCAGTTAACCATTTCTATGGAAAAAATTTAAACTTTTTGTTTATTACATTATAATAACTCAAACTCGTTGATACGTGATTCACCAAATATCCGAACGAGCTCACACACGGACCACGACAAATCAAATATACTCAATATACACCAAACGGATCACACACAACTCTGGGTCTAACTTTTTATGGCCTGGTACTATTCACCAGCCCAATCCAAAATTTTAAGTTTTAATATTTCATTTATTTCACTCGTTCAACTCATCCTCACTTGGCCTTGATTTCCCTCGAATTCGACACACAATATATGTAACATTATACACCACTCGACTCCTCACCCACCAAAGAAATAGTATGTCGACCCTCACTCCCCTATTCGAATGTTTGATCACCTAACATGGTCCAAAGCTTATCACCATCAACACATGTACAATTTCACTCGAATTATATTCATTTTAACCAAATCGATCTAAACTCATTTCCACCTAGCTCAAATATTTTTCTTTGATCATTTATGAGTTCCTAAGATCATTTCTCACTTTTTATACCATATCACAAGTTAAAACATATGTTTGGACCTTTTGAATGTCGACACATACATATATATGTGCAAACCGACTCACAACCACTCCTACACTCACAAGCCTCTCTAAAAGTCCTAGAACTCGATTGTAAATCTCCTCAAATTCACCAATTCCCTGCCATGTTACTGTTCGACACAAGTGGTGTCTCAAAAATCCAACATATACACTTATACGTGTATAAATATACACATATTTCCTTTGCCTTAACTCCCTTTCACACTAGACACATTACATACATTTTCCTAAGTATTTCACTCTATATTCGAACCTCAGAAGACCAGGAGCCATTTCATAAATCATTCGAGCCTCATTCGAATCGATCAAGCCTTGTTCGAAGCCTTGGTTTATAGTTCTAGCGGGTTAAGAGTTTTCTATCCAAGTTCTAGACCATTTTCACGATTAACTCCCACCTTTTGAGGTGTTGTAAGCCTTTTCAACACATTTCAATTATTTCTTATCGATTTAAACATTTCCATGCATTGTTCATAGATCATTCGAACGTATATATATATATATATATATATATATATATATATATATATATATATATATATATATATATATATATATATATATATATATATATATATATATATATATATTTTATGTATTTTACGAGTTCTAATATTCATTTTCACGTAAACATGGTTGCCTCCTATTGACGAAAGGCTAGAAATCATGGTTACACCATCACACGACACTCACATATTCATTTCATTACATATCGAACCTCGTTTTTAATTCTTGTTACATCGTATATAATAACTCACACATATTTAAGTCATTTTCTATTTTGTACAACTCATTTATAACGACTAGAAATGGCTCAATAAAAACGAAACCATACATACAACATGTAATTTTTATTACACACCTTGATTCTACATAAGCTCACCTAATAAATTGATGTTATAAGTTTTCTTTGATAAGCTCATATAAACCCTTTAAAAACCTCAAAGCTAATGCTACTCGGACTGTTTATAATTTACTCATATTATTCGGTTGGGCTTTTAAGCCCAATAAGTCATTTTTAAGCACATGCGATAAGCTGGACAAATAAGCAGTTTGGACATCTTTTTAAGGTCATTATATAAGCCCAATGTTAAGCGCAAAAAGTCCTAAAACCCCTCAGATCTAAAAACGTTAATGGGCTTTGTTTAAGTCTCGTTAAAGCCCAATAAATGGAAAATAAGCACTTGTCGATAATAAGCAGTTGGATTTAACTTAAATAAGCTTTATAAAGTTATAAAAACTCACGGATTTCTTTTCACATTTTTTTTGATTTTTGGACTAGTTTTGCAAAGTAATTTACTATTTGAGTTAAAAGTGTCAAGTTGATAAAATTATATCCCCAAACTACCAAATCAGTTAATTGAAGGTAGAAAATGTTAAAACATTAAACAGTAAGCTTGAAATGTCATTTTGGAAGTTTTTGGATTGAAAATGCAATTCAAAGTTAACCAAGGACTAACGGTGCAAAACTAACTCCGTTAGGGTAGAAAATGTAAAAATTGTAAAAGTTCAAGGACCAACAGAAACTTTATACCCTTTTTCATTTCTATTTCATATTTTACATTTTCAACAAAATCACGTGCATTTTTACGTTTCGTTCATATATTTAATCACGTTACGTTATATTTATATATAACGAGTTTTAACAATTTAACTTAACGTTTTGTTTCACCACTTTCGAGGAAACGATATTATTGAATTTAAAGACATAAAAACAAGATAATATTATATATAATATTATTTTTGAACTTTAAGCATTTTAAGCATATCACACTCTCACATCACCAATCAGATCGTTATCCGTTACTCACTTTCACAATCACTATTCATATTAAGTCAAATTCTCAGACTTCACTGTTATTCAGGTCGTGTGTTGGAGCCGTTACCGTAATCTCACTTGATTTAACATTTCACCTTGCCAGTTACTCACAAGGTGAGTCATAGCCCCACTTTTACTAATTTTATCACTTTACACTCCGTGGGGGAGATACATGCTACAAATAGAACACAAGTATTTTTATATATGCTACACCTGATTGATATTGCCTAAGTTACCACTATTGCCACAAGCCCCTTATATCATGAGCCATTAATCACTTGCGAGTGAACGCGAATATAGTGAATAGATCTATTGGAGGCTGACTGCCTATTCCACTAATGCCTGACGGATAGCCTTAGTTGCTAGTCGGATTAGTCGCAATGCATTATATTTGAATGAAATAGGAAGATGGCAATCTCCTATTACCCGAGGGCCATAACTCATGCCATTAATTTGGATTGTTCCCCCACCGAATCCCGGTACTCTGTTAACGTTTGCGTGTCCTGAGACTTAGGGCAATATATATACAACTGCAATATCACCATTTCAAATGATTGTATTTCACATGCAATCCTACACTTTTGCTTCGAACTGATTATAATTACAAACTCTACGATTTCACTCAACAATTTTGTTGACTTTTGGCATGTTTATCTCAGGTAATTAGCGGAGCAGTTAAGGCACGGAGCGGGCAATAAACTTATAGTTTTCATGGTGTTTAAAATAAATTATGTCATTCAGTTCAAACTACTACATCCTTTTATGGATTTCACAACTCTGATATTTCACTTTTGTAACTGAATTATTATATGAATGACAAGTACTTTCAAAACGCCTCATTTGAGCCATTTTCTATGATTATAACTATGATCCTCCCCGTAATACCCCGATTAGTCTTCCGCTGTTAACTCAAAATTTAGGGGGTGTTATAGATTGGCATTAGAGCCATGGTTATAGAGAACCAAATGTTTTCAAACATTGGACTATAACTACACTTTCAAAATGAATGATTTTTACACCATACCACCTTACGCCCTCCGTGCCTGCATATCACCGTGCTCAGTATATTGCCTATTAAGATTATTTTACACTAATCTTCACATCTCACACTTACTCTCACACATTTGATTATTTCACCTTTATTTTTACACCCTTGATGTTATTAATTACTTACATTTACTACTTTCAGGTTATTACAGTACCATGTCTACAGTCTCACACCTTAGCATCTCATCAGACACGGAATTCGAGGACACCTTGACATCTATCACCTCACCCATAGTTCCTAACACTTCGACCGTTTCAGTGCCGAACACCCCATCAGACGAAACGAAGCCCTTTGAGGAGGGTGAAGTTGTCGCTACACCACCCATGTCACCTATTGCAATAGGTAACCCAGACTCACCCATATCTGAAGACCCGTATATACTAGCTACACGGGCACATATCTCACCACCACATCAGGAGACCCGTCCGTTTTCTCCTATCTACTCCCCACCTACTAATGACCAGTACATGCAGAGTCGGCAATGGTTTCCTGCAGAGGATTCAGATACACCATCACCTACTCCACCACCCCCGCTTTCACGGGTATTCCGGGGCAGAAAAGTCAGGATCTTAGCACCCTATGAGCCCGAACCATTTATGAAACTATTTTGGAGCCATCCTAATGGCCTTATCAAGAAGCATACACCTCGCAAGAGGGTACGCCTACACCCAATGCCGATTATACCACCATATCCACCCTACTCTCCTACTTCACCCATAGACATGATCGGGATGACACCCATATCATCACCGGAGTATCAGTATGCATTACCACCACTACGACCCAACCACCTATTCAACCAACTCACCCAGACTTACCGTTTACACCCCACCAACGGGAGCCGACTCCAGAGGAGGATCTACCCTCTTAGAGCCGAGCCCGTACATCAGGCCTCAGTCATCCACCTTCACCATCATTACTATTCCCACCTAGTTTCACTCCTCTAGCCCGAGTCTTCGAGGCTGGAGAGAGCTCCAGGGCAGCATTTGTCCACACACCTACCCCATCCACCATCGTGACACGTCTGGAGCATCATGAGGAGCAGATCGATGCACTTCAGAGCATTGTTGATAGAGTACCGCTCGACCGCCCAGAGACGTTCGACGGCACCCTACATGCCCTCGTATCCAACATGATGGATCTTCAGGACGGTCTGACGACGATTCAGTCAGAACTGTTCGTAACACACTCCCACATAATAATGTTACAATGGGAGGGACAAAGAAGGAATGAGGAAGCCTTACGAGCATGTAACACCCCCAT
>CP139509.1:312977791-313098905 GCA_021014915.2 Artemisia tridentata subsp. tridentata
TTTCTTTTCATGTGGCAGGTTTTAGTTAGAAGCTGGGTTATGAGTGGAGAGTACTTTGGACTTAGAAGACTATACTTTGATAGCTATTCTGGATTAGAGATGACTAGAAGTGATTACATTTTTAGACTTAGAATTTATTTGTTGTTCTCATTTGTAACCTTGTATTTCAGATTTTCCCTTTGTAACCTTTGAAATTCATTTGTATTATTTAAGTCATATGCTTGTGTTTGCTTTGATATGTCACCATAACGTAATACTTCTACCCTTATCGGGTTGGGGTGTTACAATCAGTCCTATAGGCCTATACACTATATTCGCGCTCACTTCGCAAGTGATTAATGGTGCATGCTAAAGAGTCTTGTTTGTGGCAATAGTGGTACTTAGTGTCAATAATGCTTTAAGTTAAAAATACAGTATTCAAGCAATTGTGATCATAGTAAAAGTAGTAGCATGTATCTCACCCCAAGTAGTTTAGAAAACAGTTTGAACAAGTAAGAGTGGGGCTATGAACTCACCACAGTATGCATCAATGCAAAATATCACAACTGGCATCAAGTAGCAAAACACAACGGTGTTCAAGAAGTATAGGCACAACGGTACTGGAACGGCACAACCTAATATAATGTTTGATTTAGAAACTAAACCGTAAAAGTGGTTCAATATACATTAGTTTATAAAGTTTAGTTTTCGTGGGATACTCGTTTTGAATTATAAAGATTGTTTTCGAAGTGTCGGGAGTTAAGTAAAATGTTCTCGTGTACAAGTCTTACAATGTGTAATCAAATAATAACTTAGGCCAAAATGAATAGAATCAAGAAATAACGAATAAACGATATCGAATGGATATAAGAATAAAGATAAGTCGACGAATGAGTTCGATGTTTACCCCGTATCCCAAAATATAACTTTGTATATATTTGTATAACGTTGTTTTGTATATATATTTATAAGATTTTTGATATGTTTATAAGTTTATAAATGTTGGAAGGTTTTATAAACTTTGGCGTAACGCGTCCGTTTATATTACGTTCCCGAGTTAACGTGAGTATTTGTAAACAAGTTTTATTACAAGTTTTATTTGTTTTATATCGTTATCATTCGCGTAATTATTAGATTCGGTTTATCGGATAATTTGTGTCCGTTCGGGTCCTAATATATTAAACTCTCATCGGGTCTAGCATATTATTCTGTCTCTTGTATCAAATCATACAATAAATGCTACTCTAATAACGTAAATCCGATAACGGTTACAATCAATGTGCAAAATAACCAACTATTAAAAAAAATTCAAATACAATAATCGGTGTCAAAATCCCAATATCCTCCAATAGCTTCCAACATCATCATCGATTCACGAAAACAAAAACAAATATCAAGTTAGTATGAGATCAAATGAATAACATAAAGGAAATAAAATCATGCACACATAATCAAGAATAAAGATCAAAGACTCTTAGACTTATATTAGTTATTGGGCTTCAGCCCAATAATCTGACCCGTATACACAACACTTTGGGCTTCGGCCCAACGATTAAGTCAAAACGTTTTATAAAAGCTTGTTGGGTTGAGGAGCTCTATACTCAACATGTATAACCGATTTGGGCTTGTGAGCCCAATACTCACGAACACAAGCCTGTTGGGCTTGGCAGCCCATCACCAGACGCAACCCTAATTCGCTTCACCAAATCATCACAACGCAAGTTCTATACGATTCAACGCAAAATGATTATTAACAAAAGGGTTTGGACGGAAAAGATTTATTACCGAATGAGTATATCCAAAGCGTATGATATGCACACTCATATGTGGGGTGTCTCGTTACTAGCCTAGCTGTATCTCCTTAGACACGACTCGCACAACAATCAATCAAAACCAATTAACAATAACGTATATCCAATAAAAGACTTGGACTAAGGCTTATGCTCACTATTAGTCACGGTATGCTCCGTGACTCCTATCGAATCATTACCGAAAACCCACAAGGGTTATCACAGCCGATTCACAACAATAATATATCAACAACGAATCAAAACTCAACGCAAACAAATGAATAAAATGAATAACCAACGCATCGATTCAAATAATCAAAACCCTAACCGGTCAACTCAACTCAGTGAGTTGACTCGGCCGAGTCGACTCAACTCGCTAAGTTAGGTGACTCATTCCCAAATATAATGGATCCGATTTGTTTATAAATTATTTAAAACTATTTATTTAGTTTTTGAGTCCCACAAAAGACTTTATAAACATAACGTATATATTGAATCGATTAGTGAATAAATAAATAAAAAAAAGGTGAATCGGTGTATCGTGTTACCTTCAAAAAGTGGTGGTGAGTGGTGGTGAATGACGGTGAACAGCGGTGGTACATGGCTGCTACGGCAGCTTCACAAACCCTTTCGCTAAAAACCCATTCACGACCTCAAAAACAACCCAGATCTACTCTTCTTGGCTGGATCTACACGCGTACACACTGGATCTGACTAGCACGAAAACTCGCCAGAAAACTTTGCGGTGCCGAAAAATATTATAAGCGAAGGGAGAGAGAATTTCGGTGGTGAGAGCGTGTGAAATGCGGAGAAGCCCTAATTTTCTCATTTTTATACTCCATGAGGGACTAGTTTTGCCAAAATCCAAAACCTTGGGTTGGCTGTGTAATTGAGTAAGGGACCGATTGTGTGATTTCGTTTACCTTTTATATAAAAAGGGTATGGGACCCATTTATGTTAGTAAACATTTATTTCGTCTTACAAAAATTACGCCATTGCGTTCGGAATAATTTTTCTTAAAAAAATGAGTATTTACACGACAATGTTTCTCGTAAATAAAATATTAATCAAATCAAATAATTTATCGAGTTTACGGTTGTGCCGGTATGTGTTGAGTGTCGGTTTTCACGATTTACAAGATAAGTTCTCGTTTTTTATTCAAATAAGTTCGGAAATGTTCAAAAGTTAAACTTAGGAAATAATAAATATAATTTATTAATGAAAATTAGTTTGGAAAATTCCGGTGTGTTACATCATGCACCCCTTAAAAGGAATCGTGTCCTCGCGATTCAATTCAAGTTATCTATTGGAAAGGTGTCCTCGCAATTCCTGGAGTAAGTTTATTAAGGGCGGGGGGGGGGGGGACAGTTTGAGTCTTAAGTACGCGATGTTTCAAGGAAGGTGTTGCTTTTGATGATGATGAATATCTACATGATCCAAACATGCCTCCCTTGTAAGAAATATATCCTGTTACTGATGATGATGTACTTGGTGCAGAGGCTGACTTAACCAATATGGAAGATGAAGTTCCTGTCAGTCCTATTCCAACTACAAGAATTCACAGGGATCATCCTAAAGAACAAATCATTGGAGAGCCACAATCTTCTGTTCAAACAAGAAACATGAAAAACGGTTTGACGGAACAAGGTTTCTTTGCTAGATCCCTTCATCAAAGAAACAGTCACAAAGACCTTCAAAACTGTTTGTTTGCTTGTTTTCTATTGCAAATAGAACCCAAGAATACTCATAAAGCATTACAGGATCCAAGCTGGGTGGAGGCTATGCAAGAAGAGCTTCTACAATTCAAGCTTCAAGAAGTTTGGACTCTGGTAGATTTGCCTAATGGGAAGAGGGAAATTGGTACTAAGTGGGTTTTCAGATGCAAAAAGGATGAAAGAGGCATTGTGATTAGAAACAAGGCAATGTTAGTATCTCAAGGATACACTCAAGAAGAAGGTATTGAAACTATAAGGTTATTCTTGGCTTATGGTTCATGCAAAGACTTAGTAGTGTATCAAATGGATGTGAAGAGTGCTTTTCTATATGGGACAATTGATGAAGAAGTTTATGTCTCTCAACCACCTGGTTTTGAAGATCCTAATTTTCCTGACAAGGTTTACAAGGTGGAGAAAGCACTTTATGGCTTACATCAAGCTCCTAGAGCTTGGTATGACACATTGTCAAAAATATCTGTTGGACAATGGTTTTAGTAGAGGGAAGATTGACAAAACTTTGTTTATCAGAAGGCACAAAGATGATATCTTGCTAGTTTAAGTTTATGTTGATGATATTATTCTTTGGATCAACAAACAATGTGTTATGTGTTGAATTTGAGAAGCTAATGCATGAAAGATTTCAGATGAGTTCTATGGGTGAACTCACATTCTTCTTAGGGTTACAAGTCAAGCAAAAGAAGGATGGTATATTTATCAGTCAAGATAAGTATGTAGCAGAAATTTTGAAGAAGTTTGGGTTTGCTGATGTGAAGCCTGCAAAGACAACAATGGAAACTTCCAAGCCCTTGCTCAAAGATGAAGATGGTGAAGAAGTTGATGTCCATTTATACAGATCAATGATTGGCTCATTGATGTATCTTACAGCTTCAAGGCCTGACATTATTTTTACAGTGTGTGCCTGTGCCAGATATCAAGTTACACCAAAAGTTTCACGTCTTAATGTTGTGAAGAGAATTTTTAGATACTTGAAAGGTCAACCCAAATTGGGCCTTTGGTATCCAAAAGATTCACCTTTTGATCTGGTTGCATACACTGATAGTGATTATGCTGGAGCTAGTTTGGATAGAAAATCAACAACAGGAGGTTGACAATTTCTAGGATGCATGTTAATGTCATGGCAGTGCAAGAAACAAACTGTGGTTACAAATTCCACAATAGAAGCTGAGTATGTGGCTGCTTCAAGTTGCTGTGGGCAAGTGCTCTGGATTCGAAATCAATTGCTGGATTATGGGTACAATTTTATGCATACAAAAATATATATTGATAATAGCAGTACTATGTGCATTATAAGAAATCCTGTTTATCACTAAAAAACAAAACATATTGAGATAAGACGTCATTTTATAAGAGATTGTTATGAAAAGAAATTAATTCAAATTGTTAAAATTCATACTGATAATAATGTTGCAGATTTGCTCACAAAATCTTTTGATGTGGGTAGATTTCAATTTTTGGTTGTCAGTATTGGAATGATAAATCTTTGAAAATTCTTATCTCTTTGTGTTTTTTTAAAGTTTTGTTATGATCAGTACTGTTATTAGGTCAATAAATTGTTTCTGTTGCTAAGTACACTTAGTGTTGCTAGTTTACTTAAAATTGATGTGTTAATGCTGCCAGTTATACTTAGTACTACTAAATATAATTGATGATGTGATTATTGTAATTTGTGTTATCTTTGTGGTTTTGTGTTTTTGGGACTAATTTTTGCAGGATAAGCTGAGAAAAGTGCTGGAGTACTGATTAATAAGCTGTTAGGAGTGAAAATTGAGTTTATGTTGCTTGGCATAAGTTAGTGCTGCTAAGTTTCTACTCCTAACTTAGTGCTGCTAGGTTTCTACTGCTATGTTTGAGAGTGCAGGATACTGTTTTTGAAATATGAACGATTAAGGGTTACTATCCTTCAATCATTCACACAAGTGTTTTTATCCGATCAAAACTCTCTCAAACATAAACCCTAACTCCTTTTTATCCATTAATTGCAAAATTCAGCAAAACCCTACAAAATTTTTCATAATTCATAATGTCGACTCTGTCTTTTGCAGAACAACATAACATGATCGCATTTTTGCAAAAACCCAGAGAAAATGAAGGGTTTACTGAAATCATTGATTGTCTTAATGCTACTCATATCAAGTATGCATTAACAGTAAATCCTACCATATATATTTCCAACATCAAACAGTTTTGGGCTACTGCTAAGGTCAAAACTATTGATGAGGAAGTACAAATTCATGCCCTTGTGGATGGACAGAAGATTCTTATTACTGAGGCATTTGTTAGAGAAGTTCTTCATCTAGCAGATGTTAATGGAATTGAGAATCTTCCAAACTCTACAATTTTTGAAAATCTTGCACTAATGGAGTATGAAAGGCAAAGTAATTCTTTAAAATTTTCAAAAGGTTCCTTTTCTCTACAGTGGAAATTCTTAATACGCACTATCTTACAGTGTCTTAGTCCAAAGACTACTGGTTGGAATGAGTTCAGTAGTAATATGGCTTCTGCCATTATCTACTTAGCTAAACATCAAAAATTTAATTTTTCAAAATTAACTTTTGATAGTGTGGTTAAGGGCTTGGATAGTTCTTCAAACAAATATTACTTATATCCAAGGTTTTTGCAACTTCTTATGGATAAACAATTTATAAATAAAAAGGTTCATAACAAAGTTCATCCTGCTCTCTTTCATACTAAAAAGATTATTGCTAACATGAAGAGAGAGGAAAAGGATTTTTCAGGCATAGTTACACCATTTTTTCAAACAATGTTGGAACTAGGTCAAATTCAGGGTGAAGGTTCAGCAATCCCAGCTGATACCCATCACACACCCACAATTTTACCATTCACATCAACAACTCAAAAGACCTACACCCGTAGGTTCACCAAAAAGGGCACTCAGCTACCTCAGGCTAGTGCTAGTATGGCTGTAGATGAGGTTGTGCATAAGGAGAGGGGTCACAGTTTGGAAAGGGCTGCCACTACTGCTGCTAGCTTAGATGCAGAGCAGGACAGTGGTAACATAAGTAAGACCCAATCTAAGGCAACTTCTAATGAATCAAGTTCCCATGGAACTGATTCAGGTGAAGGTCCTAGCCAACCGAAAAACATGGGGGTGGAGATGCTCAGGCACGGTCTGAGGCTATGCCTAACTCACCCAATGATATACTACTCGGGAGAGGTAACACACTCCGAAGTGCTGAGGGTAGTCTTGAACTGATTAATGAATTGATGGTTACTTGTACCAAATTGTCAGAACAGGTTCTTGACCTTCAACAAACAGCTGCTTCTCAAGGTGATGAAATTAAAATGTTGAAGAGAAGAGTTCAGTTTCTAGAAAGGGTACAGAGGTCAAGAACCCACAAGCTTACAAGGATACAAAAGGTGGGTACTGCTCAAAGGGTTGTTTCTTCTGAAGATTCTAGTTTGGGGGAGGATGCCTCCAAACAAGGGATGAGTAACAGCATGGGTTCAGGGGAGGAGACTCAGATGGATGAACAGGTTGAAAGTGATGTGTTTGTTGCTGCTGCTGATAAGGTTGCTAGTGAGCAAGTTAATGCTGCTAGTGAAAAAGTTTCAGCTGTTGGGTCAGAAGTTAATGCTGCTGCTTCAGAAGTTAATGTTGCTGCTTTAGAAGTTAATGTTGCCGCTTCAGAAGTTAATGATGCTGCTGAAATAACTGAACTTAATGATGAAACCATCTTAGCTAAGGTTCTTACTGATCTCAAGAAGATTCCTCCACAAATCAAAGAAAGTTCAAGATCAAAAGCTAAAGGTGTGTCTATCAAAGAACCATCTGCAACAACAACACAAACAACACAATCACAACCACCACCACAGGGAAAAGGTAAAGCTATTATGATAAAAGAGCCTGTGGTGAAACCTTTATCTAGGAAGAAGCAAGAGTTACTAGATGCAGAGTTTGCTAGAAAGCTTCAAGAAGAAGAAGAAGAAAGACTAAAACTCCAAAAGGTTCAAGAAGAAGAACAAGCTACTCTTGCAGAGATCAACTCATGGGATGACATCCAAGCTAAATGTGAAGCTGATCACATGGTAGCTCTCAAAGGATGTGGCAAGAAGAGCAAGAGGAGCTATCTTTAGAAGAGAAGTCTAGATTGTTCATGAAGTTTATAGCAGAACAAAAGAAGTTCTTTGCCAAGAAAAGATTTGAAGCAAAGAGGAATAAACCACCTACATGGCACAACAAAAACAGATCATGATAACCTATCTGAAAAATATGGATGGATGGAAACAAGCTCAATTTAAAGGGATGAGCTATAACAACATTAAAAAGGATTTTGATATTTTTTTCAGAAGGGTTAATACTTTTATTGCCATGAATGAAGATGAAGTGGTAGGGGGTTCTAAGAGGGCTGGAGAAGAATTAGGAGTTGAAGGCAGCAAAAAGCAGAAAACAAATGAGCAAGTTGAGCAAACACAAGAGCAAACAGAGAAACTTCAAGAAAGTGATGCAAAAGAAACAGCTGATCTACAACAATTAGTTGAAATTGCAGAACATGATGATGAATGATGTTGTTCCTTTGAAGACTAAAGTCCCTATCATTGATTGGAAAACTGGTTATCGTGGACAAACTGCTTGGTGAGAGATAATCAGAGTTGGTGGACAGTCTCAAAGGTTTGTAACTTTTCCCCAAATGCTCAGAAATTTTGACAGAGAAGATTTGGAGACCTTATAGGCATTAGTCAAGGACAAGTATGGAGATTCTAGACCAGAAAATATTTTGGATAGATTTCTCTGGGGAGACTTGATGAAGCAAAAGTGTACCGCTTTTAGGGGGTCATTTAAGCCCTAAATCGTATTTATTTGATCAAATATCGCCCTAAATCGTTCCTTTTGTCATTTTAGGTACTTTGGAGAAGAAATCTGGAAAAGGAAGCATTTTGGACGTTTTTGGAGCATAAAAGTGAAGAAAACGACAAAGTCTCAAATTTACGCTGGAAAGTACCTTTGACGGCGTCAGGATTATCCCCAGACGGCGTCATGGCTTGGCAAAAGTGGTGGATGTGAAAATTACTCATGATAAGCCAGAGAAATTTGCATGGGAATTCTGATGGCTCACCCTTTAATATGATCAAGGTCGTCACGACTTAATTTAAAGAGGGACGGCGTCACGCCTAATTCTGACGGCGTCAAGCCTTGATAAGCCAGAACGGATTTTGGAGAGCTAAAGAGGGACGGCGTCAAGAAGGCCATCCGGGAACCCTAAAAGCGGCGAGGTGACGGCGTCACACTCCATAACGTGACGCCGTCAGATCTGAAAGTCTATATATAGTTTTGCAATTTTTTGTCATTAGTGTGGAACTTATTGAGGAACTTTGTGTGTAAGAACCCTAAGACGAATTAGCAGCTTTTTCAAGGCTTTTTGCCTTGAGATCTTCCATGTTACATTGAAGATAAGTTATCAATTAATCATTCCATATGTCTATGTGTTGTTTGATTCTATCTTGTTCTTGTCTTTTGTTTAACATGCTAGGCTAGATTTATCTTGTGTTTGCTTAGATCTAATGAAACCTAGCTATTGATTATTGGTTATTAGTGTGTTAATTAGTTGTATTGGATGATTGTTCATCTATGTTAGGCTTAAGAAAACTGGCTAACTTCCTATTCGGTAACTTGCTTGAACGTCTTAAGAAACATGAACCAATGCGTACTAAAGGTTTTTATGGTTGTATTTAATGCACAAGCGAATTCTAGTGATCCCATGTTAGGAGCTTCCTAGCCGGCTCGACATAGGAGTGAAGTAGGAGCTTGTAGAGTTGGGGAAGTACGTACGCCACCCCACGATTGGTATTAAGGAATACACCCGTCATCCACGCAATTAATACACACTAATTAACCGGTAAAAGATAGTTAGGGAGTAAGGAAATCTAAGTAAACACATTTCTCTCCACATAAGTTTCACCACATTTTCATTTTCTGTTATTTTATTTTATTTGCATTCATAGTTATTTGGGTTAGTTGACTAGCAACTAATTCCGCCCACTCTTTCAAAGCCCGAGATTTTACTTGCTTTCATAAAAAATTATAAAAACATAAAAAGAATCTTCTCTCACCCTTAGACCTATTAGAGTAGTTTTTCATACCTAATGAACACTATTCCCTGTGGAGAACGATCAATCCCCCGTACTTACCACTACACTATACTACATCGGTCAGGTACACTGCCTGGTGGGGTTGTAAGCCTCTTGAGATCCCTCGAGAGGTAAAACCTGTTGTAAGGTTGCAAAACCACGCATCAAGTTTTTGGCGCCGCTGCCGGGGAATAGTTATTGTTTAGGTTGAATTTTTATTTTATAGGTCTACTCACTAGATTCCTTTCTAGTGAGATTTTTATTTTCTTTTTCTAGGTTTTCTTTAGTCTATTTATTTTCTTCGTTTCTTTGTTCGTAACCATTACCATTCGACATCATGGAAGATGGTAATATCCTTAATCCCAACAACCCACCACCACAACAACCACCACCACCTCCTAGAGCCCGTACTTTAGGAGAGTACTCCCGTCCTAGCCACCATGGCTATCGAAACACCATTGAGCTCACTCAAGGAGCCAATGTCACTCCCTTGCGATCCGACACCATCAGGTTGGTGCAAAGCGGATGCGCATTCCATGGACTTCGTTCTGAAGATCCTAATCAACATCTCAAGGACTTTCTCAAAATCGTTGATTCTATAGACCTTGATGTTGCCACTCGAGAGACGACCCGATTGCGTCTCTTTCAATTCTCTCTGCGGGACCAAGCTAGTCAATGGCTAGAGCGTCAACCCGCAGGATCCATCACCTCTTGGGATGATCTCACCACTCGTTTCCTTGCTCAGTTTTTCCCACCAGGAAGAACTACCAAGCTAAGGAATGATATCTTGATGTTCCAACAACGTCAAGGCGAAACCCTCTACGAGGCATGGACTCGATTCAAGGACTTACTCCAAAAAGTCCCTCACCATGGCATAGAACTTTGGCTCCAAGTCCAAATCTTCTATGACCATATCAATCTCTACACAAGGCAAACCATTGACCAATCGGCCGGTGGTAAGCTACGTGATCTAAGTGCGGAACAATCATGGGCTCTCCTAGAGGATCTTGCTCTTTATGACAACGAAAGTTGGAGTGATCCCCGTGATTTGAATAAAACGGTTAAGGCAATATCTTTGCCTTCGAACAATTCAAGCACTTCCGACCGTAGGATCATAGAACTTGAAGACCAAGTCAAGTTTCTCATGAAATCCTATGAGGCTCCTAAACCTTCAAGCCAAGTGAACAAAATCACTTCTTCATGTGAATTATGTAGTGGTCCCCACGACACTCATGATTGCATGGAACTCCCCGAACAAGCTTTTGCGGACTACGCATCCTCGCGTACCGACGGAGCGGGAGACAAGTGGTACACTTTCAAACCCGAGCCAAACCACTACGGTGATTCATACAACCCCTCATGGAAAAATCACCCGAACCTTAGGTGGAAACAAAACCAAAACACACAACAAACCAATTCTTCCAACCCACCTAATCGTTTCCAATCAAGCGGTTCCAACTCGAACCGTACTTTCAACAACAATCCTTCCGGCAATGGTAGTACCAATAACTTTGAAGGATTGATGTCCCAATTTATGGCATCTCAAGAAGCTCGTTTAGCCAAGTTTGAAGCCGATTTCAAACAAAAACAAAGCGAGATGACCAATAAGATTGACACTTTGTTGAAAGCCCTCAATGACCGAGAAATGGGAGCACTCCCTAGCAACACGGTCAAGAACCCGAAACTAAACGTCAACGCCATCTCGTCGGTTTCGTCTCCTAGTTCTTGTCCACAATATTATTCGGTCAATTCCATGAGCACGTGTTTCAAACAAACCCAAGTTGTAGTTGAAACACCTCCCACTCAAAACCTTGACGAAGAATTCAAGGAGCTCCACCTTGAAAGTCCGGTTGTTGATGTGTTGGATGAGAAGAAGCTCAAGTTAGGCGAAAAAGGGACCGCCTTCGTTCAAAACAAACTACCTAAGAAGTTAGATGATCCGGGCTTATTTGTTCTACCTTGCAAGATCGGTAATTCGGAGGCTTATGACACATTAGGCGTTAAGCCTTGATAAGCCAGAACGGATTTTGGAGAGCTAAAGAGGGAGGCGTCAAGAAGGCCATCCGGGAACCCTAAAAGCGGCGAGGTGACGGCGTCACACTCCATAATGTGACGCCGTCAGATCTGAAAGTCTATATATAGTTTTGCAATTTTTTGTCATTAGTGTGGAACTTATTGAGAAAACTTTGTGTGTAAGAACCCTAAGACGAATTAGCAGCTTTTTCAAGGCTTTTTGCCTTGAGATCTTCCATGTTACATTGAAGATAAGTTATCAATTAATCATTCCATATGTCTATGTGTTGTTTGATTCTATCTTGTTCTTGTCTTTTGTTTAACATGCTAGGCTAGATTTATCTTGTGTTTGCTTAGATCTAATGAAACCTAGCTATTGATTATTGGTTATTAGTGTGTTAATTAGTTGTATTGGATGATTGTTCATCTATGTTAGGCTTAAGAAAACTGGCTAACTTCCTATTCGGTAACTTGCTTGAACGTCTTAAGAAACATGAACCAATGCGTACTAAAGGTTTTTATGGTTGTATTTAATGCACAAGCGAATTCTAGTGATCCCATGTTAGGAGCTTCCTAGCCGGCTCGACATAGGAGTGAAGTAGGAGCTTGTAGAGTTGGGGAAGTACGTACGCCACCCCACGATTGGTATTAAGGAATACACCTGTCATCCACGCAATTAATACACACTAATTAACCGGTAAAAGATAGTTAGGGAGTAAGGAAATCTAAGTAAACACATTTCTCTCCACATAAGTTTCACCACATTTTCATTTTCTGTTATTTTATTTTATTTGCATTCATAGTTATTTGGGTTAGTTGACTAGCAACTAATTTCGCCCACTCTTTCAAACCCGATATTTTACTTGCTTTCATAAAAAATTATAAAAACATAAAAAGAATCTTCTCTCACCCTTAGACCTATTAGAGTAGTTTTTCATACCTAACGAACACTATTCCCTGTGGAGAACGATCAATCCCCCGTACTTACCACTACACTATACTACATCGGTCAGGTACACTGCCTGGTGGGGTTGTAAGCCTCTTGAGATCCCTCGAGAGGTAAAACCTGTTGTAAGGTTGCAAAACCACGCATAGATTTCTCTCAGGAGACTTGAAGATTATGTTTGAAACTTGTCATGAAGATAGAGTTTGGCATGATCAATACTCCAATAAAGTTCTGATTTGGAAGCTTTTTCAATCATGTGGAGTTCATACTGTGATGATGAGAGGACTTCAACTCTACATGTTAGTGGAAAAAGACTATCCTTTAGCAAAGCAGGCACTTGATATGATGCTTAATGGTTCTATCAAACTTCAAGTTAAATATTGGAGTGAAATGGTATATCAGCTTCTTAAGAAAATGGAGAAATAATTTTATGGGGCTGGTTATAATAAAATGAGGGAATAAGTGTTTGGAAGCATCCTCTTAGTGTTTATTCAAGCTATGATTGAAACTTGATGATTTTAGGAGAACATATCAAGTTTAGGGGAGGATTGTTGGGTTTTTGAGTTACTGCTGCTTGCATGGTTAAGACTGCTCATGGTTTACAAAGGAAATGCTTCAAGTCATTACTGCTGCTAGTTATAAAGGTTAATGCTGCTTATGGAAGTTAAGACTGCTAGAGTACATTAAGACTGCTGACAGACTTCAAGGAAAAATACTCTAAGTAGTTAATGCTGCTAGAAGGAAACTTAGTACTGCTAGTACAAAGTTAATGCTGCTAGAGATTTAATGCGGCCAGAGTAAAGTGTTAGTACTGCTGAGTATTTGTTAGTACTGCTGGAGTATTAGAGTTGGTCTATATTTATAGAATATTTTGTAACGAAAGTTTAGTAATAGATAAATATAGAAAAGATATTTATCTTGTATAGAAAGTCATTGTAAGCCGACTAGGACTCCTTAGTCTATAAAAGGAGGTCCTAGGGCATAGAGATAGACATATCTGAACATGATTCTTTATAGAACTTCAAGCTTGTAAACCCTAATACTTTTGAGTATTCGTATTATATCAATAATATTGAAGTGTTTTGTTTGATACAATTGTATTCTTGTTTACTGTTTTATACAATACAAAGTTCTTCTTAAGATCAAATACAAGATTCCGCATTGTGTTTGATAAACTTCAAGGCAGTTTCTATACTTAGTTGTTTTAGATTTATCTAAGATAACTAACCCTTACAAGCTAAGGAATTCGATCAAGTTCTTAACTGGGATCAACAAAATACGTTTGTTTATTTTCCAATTCTTCAATTTTCTCCTCATTTATAGCAAATTTTGGTTGATTGATTCAATTTGATTTAGAAAAATAGTCTTTTTGAATGTCAGAGTTTGAGCTAAGAAGGTCATATTCATCTTCAAGAGATGTGACGTGAGTTAAATCAGTTTACATTTCAGAAATCAATGCCTCTTCAAAGGCTTTAAATTGATGATTAACTCTATTCATGGGAGGCTCGATAAATGTTTTTACCAGTTTCTTTACTTCCCTTAAGATATCCATTTCATACGAATTGGATTTCAAAAGTTCAGCCAATTGAAACTCTTGCTTTCCACGAATAATAGCTAAAGTTCCATTTATTTGATTTTTGAGATTGCAAATTTTTTTCTCGCTAAGCTCTCATATTTGTTTGAATCATATGGGTTGTTAGAAATCTGATCCACATGATGTGTAACATTTGTTGGTTTTCTTGAAAGAGCATTTTCCTTATTTATCATACTATAATCGGCACTAAAGTAGGAGAAATTGGTTTTCTTTTGGTTAACGTTTAAACGTTTTTGGATTTCCTCTTGAGAGATGTCATTAGGAACAAACATGTAATCTTTGAAGGTATCACGTCTCATGTAATCAGCATTATACAAACTTGGTCTTTGACGTTGAACCATGTCAAGATAAGATGGTTTAGCCAAGACCCTGTTTTAGATACATGAATGAATCTGGCTTGGGCATTAACATGTACATAGTTTGAGAAGTCTGATCGGTAGTGCGAAGTTTTGTTTCAGCTCTTGTTAATCGTTGAATACAATTAGCTTTTTCTTCTTTATGTTTGGAAACTTCATTTTCAAAGTTCTTTTTAATGTTTTTAAAATTTGAAATATTCCTTTTGAAAAGAAAATTTTCATTTTGTAACTCTTGAATTTTACGTTTAAGCACTAGTGGTCGTTCAGACTGCTCTTAATATAACATGTCCTTGATTTTCTTTTCTAAAGAAGCACTTTTATCTTGTTCCAGTTATATGAAGTTAGCATAATTTTGAATTTGAGATTGAATAGTGGCATAATTTTGAAGCATATCAATATGATCTTGACTTGTTGATGCATGATTGCAATCTATACTATTAGTAGATAACTGAGTAGTAGCACTTGTAGGAGTTGCACTACTTATGTTAACTTCAGTTGTCTTACTAATGGTACGAATGTGACCATATATGAATACATCAAGATCATCATTATCACAAGCATCTGATGTGTGTACCTTATTGACAAGTGTGTCATCTTCTTCAGCATCAGTGCCATAGCTTGGATTTGCATCCTCATCTTGAGCTTTAAAGTCATCTTCCATTGTAGTTTCCATACCATCCACATCTTCAACGTGTGTCATGAGTGTCATGCTTGGTCCTCAGTTTTCTGCTTCATCATCTGTGTCCTCCATGAAATTGAATATCTCATTTTCAAGCTCACATTCAGAATCTATCTTCTGGGCCAGTGTCAAGCTCTTGGTGTTAATTCTTGAGTATTTAGAAATATCAACCATTTTGTTTTTGCCATTAGACGAAGAATCTTTGGTGAGTTCATTTCCAAACTTAACCATGTTGTTCATAAGTGATCTTTCATTGTCAGCAATGGTTATAGGATGGTATCTTGGAATGATGACCGGCTCATTTGGAGGAGTGTAGTAGAACCCATCGAGGTGTAAGTCACAGAGCCATGGTCAACAACTTGGGATGGAATTTCTTGATTGTGTGATGCTAAGGCAGGGAGAATGGTTTGCAAAGGACCCACATGAAAGTAGTTTTCATTTAGGATTTCTCTTCTGATGAGTTGAAGTTGTTCGTCACGATGCATAGAAGCAAGGGTTGTCCACGTATCATGAGCACTTTCTCGACGGTCCATTTTCCAGTAGAGTTCATTTGGAAGAGCTAACATAATGAAGAACTTAGCCCTACTGTCAGCTGTGTATTGAGTACGTTCAGTATCATTCAATTCTTCATCAGTTTGTAGTCTTATGATCCCTAGGTTTCCTTGGTCAGCAATAAATTTCATTTCATATGGACCATCTTTGATTGATTTTAGCATAAGTTCTGCATCTTCATGATTTTTGAGCCATAGCTTGAATCTTAGTCGTCAGCCTGTGTAGGTTCCTGGAAGAAGCATCGGTGGTCTTAAATCATTTCCGAATGTTAATACATCGTGAAAAGTAGACACTGTGATGGTGGATCTTTGATATGAGATGTTGTTTTTGCTTGAAAGTGATGATTTAGTTTGTTTGAGTTGAGATGGTTGAGTGTTTGGAATTTGATATTGTAATATTTAAACGATTAAAGTCTATCAATAATTTTCAATCTTTTAAAGGATTTAAAATTGAGTAAAACTCTTTTAATCAAGGTGTCGCAACAAAGTCTTGCAAACAGTAACTATCGCAACTTTTTGTTGAAAATTGGGCAGAGTTTTCTTTCGCAAAAATGTGGGTAACAGTAAGTCTCGTAAGATCAGGTGTCGCAAACTTCTTCTATCACAACAATACTTGGAGCTATCGCAACTACTTCTTGCGAGTTGGGTAGAGTTTTCTTTCGTAAACAGTGGGTCACCAAAAGCTTCGCAAAGCTAGTATCACAAGAATTGCTATCGCAACCCAAAACTTTCAATAAACAGCTATCTCAGCACCTATTGCAACTAACCACAGCTATCGCAAACAATTCTCAGCCTACTGTTGCAACAAAACCCTGGTATTTTGCGAGAAAAATTCAAAACCCTATTTTTATGAGAAAAATATACACTTTTTCTAAAACCTTAAACCACGATTTCCAGCCCAAATCTTCACCAAATTCATAAAAAAATTTGTATAGAATGATAAAAACTCTTTCTTAATCTCAAATGTGTTATTCTAGCACACGTTTTATAAGATTAAACACGTTTAATAGTAATCTTGATAATACTATGAAAGTAAAATATATTCTAGAGAGAGAAAGTTTTTAAAATCTACAAAGATCAAACTTTTACTAGTAATGAAGATCGAAACAAGACTAAAACACAACTAAATGAAACAATGAATCATTATTGGCTCTTCATACCAATTGTTGTTCTAATAATATCACGTCTACTCTAATAATCTTAGTGAGATAAAGTGGGTGTTTAGTCTAGAGAGAGAAATGAGAGAAAGTAAGAAAGTCTCGCATTGATAGTAAGAGAAACACACACCTCATAACCCATGAGGTAGGGGGTATTTATACCCATACATAGCCAAGCATCCTCTCGGAACTATACAATTGTTGCGAGAGTAATATGTTGTCGCAACATACTACAATCTTATACAACATACCCTATACTATATCAAAATATAAATAGAAGTCCCTGCTCTAATGATTTACACCTTCTGTGTTCCAACAATAAGTTTAACGGAGGGCTTAAACGTTGTTAAAACCTAGAAGCGTAGGTTAAAGTATGCGTAAACGTAAAACGTACAAGGTTTACGTGAAAATTGTGAAATAGCAATAGTTCATATAAAATATGACTATAATGAAAAATAAAATGTATGGAACACCTAGATTGATCCTAGTCTAGTGTTGGTTACGATTTAAGCTTATGCGATTGAACTTTCCTGATTATACGCGAATGTATGTTTACTTTTAAAAAATTAACGAAATAATAAATAGAAGTAAATAGTTAAATTAATAACCTGAAATGTACGAGTGGCTACACTCGTAAAAGTGAATTTACTTGAAATAAGAATATTAAATGATGTAATAAATCAAATAATGACATCATAATTTGAGAGTGGTTTCAATTCGTACCCCTTAAGGGAATCCCAACCAGGGATTCAATTTGCGTTAGATGTTGAAGCGATATTGGCAAAAAGGTGTGGGTACTTGTGGTGAATAGTTTCTAGGATAACTTGCGATGTAGTGCAACCCGTCGTCTTGGTATATGGTGTAGGATGAGGTTTACTTTTCGTGGTAAGGATACGGTGAGCGTCCACTTAGTTGGTGTACTTAATCGTACTGTTAGTGCAAATATTATGATATTTAAACTAAATGGTTTCTTCGGTTTTAATGATGACAAACATGTAACTTGTAATGCATAACGTAAAATGCACAAGTTACTGGTAAACACAAATCATCAATTTATACTTACATCAACATCTCTCGACGTCTCAAGTATGCCTCAACAAAGTCGTAGATTTCCATCCCGACGTAAATCACTCAAGGTATGAACAAACAAATTTAAAACTTGACGGATGATCAAAGAAATAGATTTTTTGTTTTAAACTTCACATTTTTATGAATGTGACAAAACATTTTTAAAAAATACATTTTACAAATTATTTTTGAATTAAAAATAAATGTTTTATTTTGAAAAATTAGTTTAAAAATCCCAACAGCTATTTTCCCCCCCAAAACAGCTCCGAACATCCCCAAATAAACCTTCACCACTAAAAACAAAAAGGGAGCGTCTTTGGTACGGACGGTACCAATAAATACCCGACGGCACCGTTAAATTTAGTGGTGCCGTTTGACAATTAGTGGTACCGTCTGTCTGTAACGGCTAGTTTTTTTTTTGCCTACAAATAGTGGACCATTTTACACTTCCAACTTGTTTTTTCCAGTCAATTTTCTCTGGTCTAATCCTCTCTTATTTAGATCCCTTTCTCTGATCATCTAGTGAGTTTTAGTTTTTTTTAGAGTAATCCAATCATCCATTCAAGTGATCACCTTCATTCTTCTACTAGTGCAAGAGAAGAACACATCGTATCACAAAGATACAAAGTGTTGTAGTATTAGTGTAGAACACTCGTAACATTCGTTAAGTACTTGTTGTATCTCGATATACATCAAGTTGTCTATCATCTTGTTTAGTTAGTTTGTGTGGATCATTGTGATATTGTAGAGATCGTGGAGATCTTGTGTAGCTTGTGTTGTTATCGGGTAGATCGGGTCGATCGTGGGTAGATCATGAGTAGATCGGGTAGATCAAGTGTAGATAATGTGGATCTTGTAGCTTGTGTGATTTGTGAGGATCGGGTAGATCGTGAGTGAGATTGGTACTAGCTAGATTAGTACTCGACATTTAGCTTAATGTCGGAAAATAATGTAAGCGACGCGGTTTATGTGTTTAGGCCTCAAAAGACAAGGTTTGTTATGTTGGGCCATAAAACATAACGGGTTTGGTTGTACCCGAAGAACTCGACATCTATCTTAGTGTCGGGAAATATTGTAAGCGACGTTATATGGTTTTCTCCGCCAAGAAGGGAGCTTGTTGATTAGTGAAGTAACTCTCGAGTTGGGTACTTCGGTTTGTGCTTTCTTTACTTATCTCTTTACTTTTTATCTTTGCATTTACCATTTTATATTTGCATTGCTTTTATGTTTGTGTGGCTTATTGCTTATATTGTGTGGTATTTATGTTGTGTCTATGTTTGTGTTATGGTAATATGCTTCACTTATGGAATTCCACTATCACTAGTTGTCGCAAGACTGTTTGTTGACACTTCTCATATTACGTCACACTTGATTGGTCATTTGATACAAAAGATTCAAGTTTTTAGATGGGAACGTATTCACCCCCCCCCCCCCTCTACGTTTTCCACACGTATGAATACTCATGAACTTTTATACTCACTCAAAATTTGTTTTAGGAATATAAATGAAAATTTGTATATTATAAAATTTACAAGTAAATGCTCCTAACATAACATGATCCCTCTGGAATTAGATATAGGTGATCAGGCTATGTATAATTTAGGACCGATAATGTAATGTTTGGTTTAGTTAAGTAGTTTTATGATTCCCAGTGTTAAATAGATTAAA
Source organism: Artemisia tridentata subsp. tridentata (assembly GCA_021014915.2). Classification (NCBI taxonomy): domain Eukaryota; kingdom Viridiplantae; phylum Streptophyta; class Magnoliopsida; order Asterales; family Asteraceae; genus Artemisia; species Artemisia tridentata. The sequence goes on from CP139509.1 coordinate 312,997,416, forward strand.
CCACAATGTTTATAAAATAGTAATCAAAATAGTTCTTAAGATTTTGTTAACATAAGATAAGAAGAGTGAGACGTAGTAAAGATGTGTCCTAAAGGTATGTGCTCTAAGGCGACATGATATAATAGGTTAAAGTCATTTTCAAACTAATTGACGTGTTTCTAGGAAATGGGGTATGTGGCGATGCAAGTTTTTCAGAAGTATAGGGCGGGCATTCCAACTCGTCTCTGGAGACGATTAGTAAAGAAATCGGGGAAAACAGGGTTCGACATGATGTTCTGGAAATCACGCGTAAGTGGTCAAAAATCAAATCAAGTATATATATAACTAACATTTATATAAATAAAATAGTGATGTTCTGAAAGTAGCATAGTGATTGAAAAGTACATCAAGTATATATGTAAATAGCAATTGAAATGTTTGAGTACGCATGACAGTTTTATGACTTAGTGCACGGGATGCATCAGAATGTCTATGATAACATGTTATGATGTAACGATTATAGTCTAGGTCTAAATGCAACCTAGTTCTCTATAACCAGAGCTCTGATACCAATCTGTAACACCCCCAAAATATCACAGCAGAAGATAGTGTCACTAGGTGTTACTTCATAGCACAAAGTACAAGTTATAGAAAACGAACTCTAGATAAGATGTTTTGAAAAATTACCATTCGATAAATAATATCTGAGTTATAACAAGAGGTCCCAAAGTATAAGATTACATAAATGTTTTTCAAAAATAATATCGAATGGTGAATTTAATGCATCCCCGTCTTCAAATCATGCCATGCGACTCTAATGCTCCAAGCCAATGCTAATGGCATACGATCCTGAGATAAACATACTATAAAGTGTCAACACAAAGGTTGGTGAGTTCATAGGTTTATTGTAAATAATATGAAACCTTTATAAATGAATCCTTGTAACAAGTATATGTAAACATTAAATGTAGATCACAAGATTTCCGAGTGTATGGCTATTGTACATAAATACAATATCAAAATAGAGATAGTGTTTTCGTTGCCCTAAGATATTGACACCGAAGCCTTAAGTTTTCTAGTTTCTGGTTTCTAGTAGGTATCCATCCCAGGACACTCGTATCTCCTCAAATGATTATGCGTCCGTTTGACATACCAGTCTGGTTGGGAGACCACCCGGATGGGGGAGTTCAATCTCAATAGATCTATTCACAACATTCGCGCTTACAACGTAATTAACGGTTCCTAACTTAGGCAATCTGGAAATGTTTTGTACACTTGTATTCATAAGTTTTAGAGGTCCTATAGTCTTTATTTAACTCCTAACATAAGCCAAATAACAAATACAAACTCATAACACAAAGCTGTTTGGAACAGCTCACTACAGTCCCGCGGAAATGACCATAGGTTGAGTTCTACAAGTCCGTTGGACGCGGGGTTTTTGGCCACATTTAAGTTAATGTCTTAGCTACATTTGATAAAACTGGACCGAGTCACAAAAATTAATAGAACCATGAGCTTTTTACAAATGAAATCTGTTATGCAGTTTTTGACGTGTTTTACTATATCGGCTCTAATTTACTCATACGGATGAGTTATGAGATGAGCCACCCAGCGAAACAACCACAAGACATAGCTCTATAATCCTAACTTATTCCCTGAAGCTCATACCCTACTGAGTTGGAGAGCCAAGTCTTTTTTCAGGACTGTTTGAGTTTTCAATTTTGTAAAACATACTAGGGCTTGTTTTTGAGTTTATTTTTATAGTCCAAGGCATGTGTACAATATATAAATGATACAAATGCTACCTATATCATAATAATACATCAAAGATATATCTAGCTTATTACAACCATATTGAATGAAAGCAAGAAATAACCATGAAACTTACAATGATTTAGGATAAATTTTACAAGAACAAGGACACTAAACAACACCTAATCCTTCTAAACTTCAACCCTTCTTTTCCAATATTTAATCCAAGCTTATTTAACCTTAATAAACCCTTGCAAGAACCGTATAATTTCAGCCCTAACACTCTTGTGTGGCTTCCAATTCAACCATGGAATCAACAAATAATCACAAAATTCATGTAGAGATTACTAAGGCCTTCATCATTCATGTATAACTTGTTGTATGAAAATCAAAGGAAAGTGGTCATTGGTGGTTGCTTAGGGGCTGCAATGGAGGAGGGAGATGCGGAAGTTGGATAAGTTTTTGGTTCTTTTAGATATTATGCAAGTATCTTTGATTTATAATATAAACGGATGACTTAATGCATAAGATATGCATAAGTGTCTACATGACTCATCACAAAGATTTTTAAGTCTTTGTGATTCATCAAAAATGTTGACCAAGGCAAGAATGAGGTGATATTTGGATGACATTTGTGATATAATTGAGTTACGGAGTGTAGATTTGATCCCGGTAATTGCTAACGTTAAATCTTTAAGTCACGAAACTTGAATCCGGGTATCGTAAAAATATTAAACATATAAAAATGTTAAAACATATCAATACACTCTATATTAGCATATTAAATGAGTGATAAGTTTAACAGAGGGCTTAAACGTTGTTAAAACATAGAAACGTAGATTTAAGTATGCGTAAACGTAAAACATACAAGGTTTACGTGAAAATAGTAAATAGCAATAGTTCATATAAAATATGACTATAATGAAAAATAAAATGTATGGAACACCTAGACTGATCCTATTCTAGTGTTGGTTACGATTTAAGCTTATGCGACTGAACTTTTTTTGGAAACCGTAGAGGGGGGGGGTGAATACGTTGCCATTTAAAAACTTAAAACTTTTTGTATCAAATATCCGATCAAGAGTGAGGTAATATGAAAAGTGTCAACTATGGTCATATAGTAAACTACCACACAAACATAAACACATCATGACACATACATAATCAACATAACATAAGCAACTAGCCACATAAACATAAATGCAATGCAAATATAAATATAAAGCGATAAAGAATAAAATGAAAGTAAAGAGATAAGTAAGAAGGCGCAAACCGGACACGGTGATTTATAGTGGTTTGGTCACGAAGCTCCTCTTCGCACTACTCCACTCCCCGAGTACCCAACTCGAGAGTTACTACACTAATCAACAAACTCCCTTCAGGCGGAGAAAACCGTACACCTTAACTTGTTTTCCGACACTAAGCTAGATGTCGAGTGCTGATCTTAGCTAGCACCAATCTACACGTCGCTTATCCTATTTCCGACACTAAGCTAGATGTCGAGTGCTAATCTTAGCTAGCACCAATCTACCACGATCTACCCGATCTACCCTTGATCCACATGATCAATCACACAAGCCCAATGGCTTCAAGAGATCTCCAAGATCTCGACAAGATCACAATAATCTACTCCCACTTGACTCGATCTACCCGATCTACCCTTGATCCACATGATCAATCACACAAGCCCAATGGCTTCAAGAGATCTCCAAGATCTCGACAAGATCACAATAATCTACTCCCACTTGACTCGATCTACCCGATCTACCCTTGATCCACTTGATCAATCACACAAGCCCAATGGCTTCAAGAGATCTCCAAGATCTCGATAAGATCACAATAATCTACTCCCACTTGACTCGATCTACCCGATCTACCCTTGATCCACTTGATCAATCACACAAGCCCAAAGGCTTCAAGAGATCTCCAAGATCTCGACAAGATCACAATGATCTTCCCTCACAAACTCTCAAAAGAAAAATGATCTTGATATATGCTATGATACAATCAAGAGTGTAACAAATGTTACAAGACCTAACAACTACAACTCTTGTATCTTCTTGGATACCTTGAGTTCTTCTCTTGCAAATGAAGAGGAATGATAACACTTTGTATCTACTTGGATACTTTGTGTTCTTCTCTTGCTAATCAAGAGGGATGACAACACTTTGTATCTACTTGGATACTTTATGTTCTTCTCTTGCTAATCAAGAGGGATGACAACACTTTGTATCTACTTGGATAGTTTGTGTTCTTCTCTTGCTAATCAAGAGGAATGAAGAGGATCATTTGAATGGATGATTGGATCACTCTTAAACAAACTAAGACTCTCTAAATGATTAAGGAAAGTGTTCTAAGTGAGAAGGGATTAGACCAGAGAAAAATGACTGGAAAAATCAAGTTGGAAGTGTGAAATGGTCCACTATTCATAGGCAAGGGAAAACCTAGCCGTTATAGACCCACGGCTCCACTAATTGTCAGACGGCTCCACTAAATTTAGTGGAGCCGTCGGTACTTAATGGTACCATGGACGCTCCTTCGTTTGTCTTTAGTGGGGAAGGTTTATTTGGGAATGTTTGGAGGTGTTTTGGGGGAAAATTGACTGTTGGGATTTTTAAACTTATTTTTCAAAATAAAACATTTCTTTTTAATTCAAATATAATTTGTAAAATATATTTTTGAAAAAATGTTTTGTCACATTAAAAATGTGAAGTTTAGAAAAATATAATCCTTTGATCATTTGTCAAGTAGTAGATTTGTTTGTCCATACCTTGAGTGATTTATGTCGGGATGGAAATCTACGACTTCGTTGAAGCATACTTGAGACGTCGGGAGGTGTTGATGTAAGTATGCATTGATGATTTGTGTTTACAAGTAACTTGCACATTTTACGTTATGCATCACAAGTTACATGTTTGTCATTATTAAAACCGAAGAAACCGTTTAGTTTAAATATCGTAATATTTGCACTAACAATCTACCCCTTTTTGATGATGACAAATATGTAAACCGTAACACATAGTAAAATGTAAAAGTTACCTGTTTACACTCCCTTCTCCCCCTTTTGTCGAATCAAAAAGGTAGTTTCCTTGAGCGCTCCCTTGAATTCATTCCCTACTCCCCCTTATTGAACTACTTTCCTTTCTCCCCAGAAAGGCGAGCTTGCATCATCCCAGTGAAGTCTTCTATCACCACCATTAGAAAGACTCCGTGCTATGTAATCAAATACTCCCGAGCTCCCCCTAGCTCAATGCTCCCCTATGGTGACTTAATCCCCTTGTTTATTTACCTTAGTATCTAGCGGATCCATGGATCAAATTCTTACAAAGGCTTTTCCTACATCAAGGGTTAGCTTCGTGCAACATAATATATAACAGTATAGGAGCAACATTATAGGGATAGAATACACATAGCAAGACATGCAAGGGTTAAACTATGTTAACACGTAAGTGTCACAACCCGACCGATAACCTACGGTGTAATTGTTCAATCAATCACACTAATCAAGAACGAGATTCGTTCGTTGACTGACACACTAAATGACTTCTTCCAAGTTGTCATTGGGAAGGCAAGTTCTAATAAACCTTTTGAACAACATAATCATCTACCTAAGATGATTGGTGTTGGGATGGTTTAGATTAATATATCGTTTGCACTGACAATGAGATGCATGATATATTTCATAAGAAAAAATGTGCATGTGATCCTAACAGGTTTGGGGTGGATATCTCTAACGGGGTTGAGGTAATGAAGTTCTAGATTTCTAGTTTGGATGATCCTAGGTGTGTGTTAGAGATAATTTGGTGTATGAAGGGTTTCGTGTGATTGTGCGGATTGAAGGTTGGTGATGGAGTTGGGAGTAGCTTGGGAAGGTGGTGTCATTGCTTCATCTTCTTTTGTAAGATCCACAAAGAGTGGTTTTGAAGGTGGTCTTACGGTTATCCTAGGTTTCTTTGAGATGTGGGTGGTGGATTCTTGTGTGGATGACATGGTGTTTGGGTGATGTGAGGTTGAAGATGAAGTAAGGAATAGTTGTAAGGTTTGAGTGTGATGATTGATGGGTTGAAGGTTCTTAGACTAACTATCACTGTCAAGAGTGAAGTGTAGCTAAAAAGTTTGAGTGGGATTGTAAAAGGGTTGAGGGTTTTGAAACTAAATATCACTGTGAAAAGTGAAGTTTAGTTATAAGGGTTGAGTGTGATGGGGTTAGTGTGAGAACTAAAGGTTGTGGTGAACTTGGTAGAGGTAAGGATGTGGGGATTCTTGTGGTGGTGTGAGGAGGTGCTCAAGGTAGGAGAATTGAAGGCTCAACTCATCTCTAAGGCACATGATGAGGTGTTGGTTGTAGTGATGGTGATAGTGATGAGGATGATGAGTTAGAGCCAAGTTCAAAGGGGGTTGATGGGGAATGAGGAATGATGTTAATGTAAGGTTTGAAGATTAGATGCAAGATAAGCTTGCAATGGTGATGCCTTATAGAGGCAAGAGTTGTGGGGTTCGAACTAAAAGTTGGTGATAGTGTCTTATGGTATAGTGAGGGAGTCCTAGGGTGTAAGTGAGTTTGCAAAATCTTGCAGGTTTGAGGTTAGGGATGCAGGGATTTGGAGGGAACAGTGAAAATTCGTCAAACATAGGCACGGTACCACTAAATAACACACGGTACCGTTAAATTTAATGGTACCGTGGCCTATTTAACGGTACCGTGACCTGGAAGTCAGGAATTTTCCTGTGCAGCCTTGTTCTGGGTACCTAAAGGAAAGTTTCCTAGGGAATAAGAACCACATTTGTGTGTTCTTGAGAGTGTTTGTTGAAAGACTATATGAGTGTGTTTTCACTCCCCCTTAATCTATGACCATCCGGACAGGATGTAAAAGATAAAGAGGAAAACAAACGTTGACTGAAGCGATGAGCTTAGTAACGTCATGACAAATGGTGGATAGCATACGATAAACATCACCTTTGAAGACACGTAGCTCTTCTCAATCATTGTGAATATTCATAGAATATTTATATGATGAGGCATGTGATTACTTGGAGATATGTTAAGGGTTAAGAAGATAAAATCTTCAGGGTTATGAGGTTGGTGATAAGGTTATAGGGTTATCTATGTTGATGAAGAAGGGTTATCTCAACGTATCCTAATGGTTCTTCGTTTGAAGTGTGTGGGAGATGAGTGGGATGCGGAAGCATTGGTAGTGTTTAGTACCATGCGAAAGTGAAAGGGAAGAAGGCTTAGGAATCAGAAGATAGATACAATCTGTTCTGATAGGATACGGTTCTGGTTCAAGACTACATTGAGTGGGTTTCTGTCACAACCTGTAATTTCAGGTCACTTTCCAAACCTCGACAATTCACTATTCATTAGTTACTATTCATCATTTACTATTCACCGATCACTATTCATCATTTCACTATTCATCATTTTCGGAGTCAGTTTGAGACTTCGAGAAGCGTTCAGAAATTTTACTATTCATGTGACACTATTCATTCCCGGAAGGAAATCACTATTCATGTTCATTATTCATTTCAGCGTAAACGTAGTTTACGGGTATTCATATTCGCGTAACCGGTTTGGGTTTAGCTGCGAAATTCATGCATCATTAGTGGGAACACTGCATACGGACTAGGAATAGTCTGCATATCATCATATTGACATTTTCATACTATTCCACTCGTAGGTTTATCAAATTAATATTTTTGTTACATTTGACGTTTTACGTATAATTACTTTTAATTAAAACGTTAACGCGCGATCGATAAATGTGACTAACACGTCCGACAATCCCCACGATGGTCCCGACATATTTTCATACTCATTTTAACATCAAGAAAATTATAAAATTCATTTACCCGGTATTTTGCGAATTTATTTAATTTATATCGTTCGTTTAATATAATTACGACGGTTTTCGTAAAAACTAAACAATAATTACCCGAACACCCAATATTTGTACCCAACATATTTTTGTAATTTTTATGACTTCGTCAAGTCCCGGTTAACTCCGTTAAATTTTATTTCTAGCAAACACGGTACCCGGTTACACCTAAAACTAATTAAATTACACACTTAAACACATGTAATCATCACATGGTTTAATCAAGAGAGGCCCCCCCCCCTTGCTCCTTTGTGCGCCGGCCTCACCCCCCACGACACCTCAAAAGTTGCAAACTTCCTATCTCATTTAATGCACATCTAATCTTGTCTAATATATATACTAAACTTCCATATTATCACTTCATTTTACACAATATCCCAAGATAACTCAAGTAAACTCTCTCATCTCCATATGTGTGTGTGTGTGTTCGGCAAAACAAGAACAAGAGGAAGAAAACATCAAACTTTCAAGATCAATCCATAATCAAGTCTCACTAGTATTCCTTTAAGGGTTTTGAAATACAAACTCAAAGGTTTCTTAGGTTTTCATCATCTTTTTATCACTAATCTTTCAAGTAAGTTGTCAAAACTCATTTTCATAATTTTACCAAGTTAATATAATGTTCATATCATTTTTATGCAAGATCTATATGTATATGTTAGTTATACCACTCCTTTTAAATCTTTTTGCAAGTTATGAGCCCTAGAAGTGTTTTATACTTAGATCCTTGTTAGATCTACATGAATGATGATGTTTAGGACCCTTGACACTTTAAAAAGATATATGGTAAGTTTTAGAAAGATTGGTTGTTGTTTGTGACATTTTTGGACAAGTTACTAACTAAAAAAAAATCAAGTTTTAACAAGTATATAAAACATTCTGTCCTTAAAAGTGAAACGTGGGAAAATCAGTAGGTGTGAGATAATTTTTGGCCAAATATTTAGAAAATACATTCCGAGACGAAGCCGTGGCCGAAAACGGGGATAAAAACGAGTTAATAACGAAGGAGATATGATTTTTCAAAGTTTAACGACGAAAACTAATTTTCAGAAAATAACATGCTGTTACGCGACTTTCGACGGACAAACTGAGGCGTTTAACGCGACCTAGATGACCCGGGCTACTGAAAATATATTAGTACATGTTTATACGAACCCACGGATATAAAGAACGTCGAAAACGAGCTAATAACGAACAAGATACACGCGTTTAAACATCGATAATATACCTTTCATTTTGACAGCTTTTTAACTAGAAAATGTTTACGTACTAGAAAATATATTTTTCACGTAACGACTATGGAGAACCGTAATTCTTACCCGTTGGAACACGTGCGATCAAAGACTTATTAACACGACTATCATAATACATTTCATGTTTTCAAAACGCCGATACTAACACGAACGTTTTATACACTTTATTACATGACTAGTTTTGACGAAACAAGTTAACATATTTATATCAAGTTTTGGAAGAACTTTACATATTAACGATAACTATTATTTTCAAAGTACGAGTGGTATAGGTTACATATACATGTACATGCACTACATTGCCTCATAATCTAAGTAGATTATGCATATTCATTTTAGGTAGCGGCTAGTGTTCGCGCCTTGTTATTGCCAAGTATTCCAAGTGTTCCAGTATTTCAATTATTCCAAGTATTCCGATTTCATAGCATTGTTGTATCATCACTTCAGGTGAGTTTTCATAGCCCCGTATACATTTTATTATTGTTTTCAAATCCCACGGGGGAGAATACATTGCAACTGTTTTCCATACGAGCCAAAGTATCAGACTTCCTGTACATAGATTAAGTTACCTTGTTGCCAATTGAAAGTCCCCATATAATCATGAACCGTTAATTATGTTTAAGCGAGAGTGAGTGGATAGATCTATCGAGGGTGACGCCTCCATCCGTGTTGGCCTTGACCAACAACCGATAGCGGATGCATTTCATGTCTTTTCATTTGAGTGTCTGGCAAAACACTCCCAGGGGCTCCAAAGAATTCAGTCACAGCGTCGGGGTCATGAGCTTAAGGCTATTGTACAATCATTTTTATGTGACTTATGTCATACACTTTATACTTGTGGCTATCGTATAACTTCATTTTATTAAACCTATGAACTCTCACCAACTTTATGTTGACCGTTTTTAGCAATGTATTTTCAGGTTATTAGCTATCATGTGGGCATGCATTGGACCATCTTGGAGTCGCGGGGTCGACTTGCATCACTTATTTTCATGCACTTATGTAACCGTTTGATCTACTATGGTTTTGTTTTTAAACTTGCAACATCATTTGGGACCTATGTTTTGTAAACTCTGATTTTATTTATGATCAAATGTGTATTTTCAAAACGACACTTTAGGTCGTTCAATATATCCATTGTATGAGACGCCATGAAAGTCACACCAAGGTATTCAATTCCGCTGCCATTAACAGGTAAATTCAGGGTGTGACAGATTGGTATCAGAGCCAGGTTATAGCGAACTAGGTTGTCCTCATACCCTAGACTATAACTACCCCAACGGTAGCGTCTCATCATTACATCATAAGTGCACATTATTATTTGCGAGGATTCATTACATGGGTTATTCATTTCATTTTGTATTGTTGCCACAGAGATATGTCTTCCAATTCCCGCACTATTGTTATATTTTCTGATGTTTACATCGAGGACGCTATGTCTTCTACTACTCCCATTGTTGCACCTACTCCTCAGATTTCACTTATTGCACCACCTTTGGTTACTCGTGCACCTACAGATTCATCATCCCATACTATTCCGGTTTCCGCAGAATCCAACTCTTATGTTCCGACGTCGCAAGACGATCGGGACGTCCCTATTACTTCAGCGTATACAGAGTATACCATTTGATAAGACGTACATGCTTAGTCCTTATGGACCTATTAGAATGTTTATTGCAAGAAAGATAGTATATCTTCATTCCCTCACTATTAGAACACTCACTACTCATGTATTACCACCAGTATCAGCTACTCATACCACTATTGGTCGTCCCATAGTGCATACTCCAGTTTTACCGCTTAGACATCACAAGATAGCGTAAAAGAAGGTAGTGATTCCTTCAGTATTATCACCATCGACTTCATCATCATCATATGGAACCCCATTTATACCATCACATTTCAGGGACTCTACTCACATACTTAACTTACCGCTTGAGAAGCGTACATGGTTTGATACACCATTACCATCTACCACTAAGGACACTACACCACCTTATAGATTAAGGTTGATAAGAGTTCGAGAGCCCTTACTGTTAGACAACCTACTACTCTTCATCGTTAGATGATGATCTCTAACTAATTGAGACTACACATGAAGGTTTGGATGCCCCACAGACCAAACAACAGCAACAACAAATCGCCAAAGAGTGGCATTCCTCGCAAGGACTCTATACTATCTCAGGTATAACCGACTCATACTTCCATGACATAATGAACCAACAAGATGCTTTGAGCAATATTACACCACCACAAGAGAACTCTTCACAACACCCTCTTCATTACCAAGTTTGATTACATCACATTCTAAACCGATGAGTTGGATTTCATCATTGGCCATCGTAACAACACCCCACCAATCAGATATGACACCGAGACCTTCGAGATTCGGGAGTCTAACCTTGCCTTTCAGTACGACCATTGTCATTTCCTTTTTCCCATTCTCACTTGACATGAATTAGATAACATCTTGTGGATGACACCAAGATCACGGACTCAACAGGAACATCTATAGATTCCTCAAGGATGGATTGGAATCTACATTATCTCAGACATGAATCGATGCACAACCCCGGACCTCACTTCAGGACATCATCCTAGCTTTTACCTTTACTCGCTTTTACTATCATCTTGGCCACGGGAAGTGTGGCGTGGTTCAAAGAAACTTGTGGTATTTTGATTGTTGTACAACGAGATCCCCAAGTATTGACTTTACTATATGGGTATGGTTGTGCTATCTATGACACCGGTCAATGTAGACCAAAATTTTTAAGTGTAGTATTCATGTGTTATGAGGATATACGCATGGTTGTGGTGGTATACCTAGTGAACAATGATCGTTGCTATTACGAGTACTCATGGTTGTATTTATACACGCTGAGGTTGTACATGTTGTGGTTGTACATATCGTGGTTGTATTTACACTTGTGGTGGATATATATATACATGTTGTGGTTGTATATATTTTGTACGATAATCATTTCTAGTATGATTGTTGTTGATGTATTCTGTTGTGATGTACCAGAATTATGGCACCTAGGAAAGCAAAAGCCAAGGCTGCTGCAACGACTACCCCAGAAATGACTCAGGCTGCTATCCGGAAGCTCGTTAGGGATAGTGTAGCCGAAGCTCTAGAGATTGAAAGAGCCGCTGTTGCCGCAAGAGCTGCCGAAGATGCTTCTCGGATAGGGACATCGGGAGAAGCTAGCAACGGAACCAATGGGAAGAAATGTACTTACAAGGATTTCAAGAGTGGAGATCCTACTTTGTATAAGGGTACTGAAGGGGCTACTGCCATGGTTCGATGGTTCGAACATACTGAATCCGTGTTTATCTTATGCAACTGTCCGGATGATTCCAAGGTTAAGTTTGCCGTGAGTACGCTTCGTGATCAAGCCTTATCGTGGTGGAACTCCTATGCAAAGCCCATAGGGATGGAGAATGCTTACAAGGTCACATGGGACGAGTTCAAAAAGTTGGTAACTAAGAAGTTTTGCCCACGAACCGAAGTGAAGAAGTTAGAGGTGGAGTTCTATGATCCGGTAACTGTGGGTAATGATATTGAGACTTACATTCGGAGGTACCAAGAGTTAGCTGCTCTATGCCCATCTATGGTGCCTGATGACGAAAAATTGGTAGAGAATTTCATTGGTGGATTGCCCGAAAGCATCCGTGGTGATGTGATTTCTTTTGATCCGCAAACTCTTGATGAGGCAATCAGGATGTCTCAAAAGCTCATAGCTCAAGTTCTGAAGAAAGTGACACCCGCCAACAACAACAACAATAACTTCAACCGAAACCGTAACTACAACAATAACACCAACAATTACCAGAACAACAACAACAAAAGGAAATGGGATGACAACCAAGGTAACAACGCCAACCAACCACCACCCAAAAGACAAGAAACTGCACGGGCCTATGTTGCGGGTCCGACTGAAAAGAAAGGTTACGCCGGTACTCTACCAAAGTGTAACAAATGCCAAACACATCATAACCCGGGGGATTGCCCTAAACCTTGTTTCAATTGTGGGAAGATCGGTCATCTGGCTAAGGGATGCAGGGCTGCTCCTGGGGGAAATAATCAGAATCCACCGCCAACATGTTATGGTTGTGGAGAAGTTGGACACTTTAGGAACAATTGCCCGAAAGGAAATCAGGACATGGGGACCAAGAGGAATTAACTCGAGGAATAGCGTGCGTGTTTGGGAGAGAGACCGTCAGGACATTAGCAACATCAAAGACAACAACAATGCTTAACCAGAAGGAGTTCATGTTTTAATAAACCGTAGTTGAGCCCTCTAGGGTTGTATCTTTCTTTTGTACTTTCCATAGGTACGTTAGTGTAACCTAGTTGTATTAAGCACTTTCCTATCCAATGTAATACCTATCTTTTGTTATCTTCGCGATAATCATAACCATCGTTTATTCCATTCCTATTCCAATTGCTCAATTCTCTATAGTTTCGCAACAATATACCTTTATCTTACTAGGGATTAGGCCGATTTCATTCTTGACGGATTAGTAGACTAATACCATTTCATAAGATTCATCCATGTATCCAATGAAACCTTCAACAAATTTAATGCAAGTTATTTTACTACCCTACGGGAGAACTATATTTTTTTTTTCTTTTCTTTTTCAGAACTTTCAAAATAAGCCATTTTGTACCACCTATAAATGGATTTTCTGTCATTTTATCAAGTATTTACTACCGCTACGCGAGACAATTTTCATGTTACTTTCAAAGGAAATATCTAGAAAACCATTTATCAAAACAACACGTTGAACACCATCTAAAACTTTTGGGAAAAAGTAATACCGTTTCAATTTAACCAAGCAACGCATCGTTGGTCCTCAATTATACATAGCCTGATCACCTATGTATAATTCAGGAGGAATTATGCCGTGAAGAAAATAGTCACATTTTCAGAAATTATTAATAACAATCTTCATTCAAAAGCTTTGTAAACAAATGGAATTTTTCATGAACACCCCTTTTAACAAACTCTCACCGGATACTTACATCACTCATCACTCACTCAGCCATTAAGTTGAATTTGCACCATTGACTTCTCTAGGAGAGACTCTACATTATGAAGGATATTTTATGACGTAGAAACGGCGAAAGGATAGACGATACCCCTCAGATTTCTAGCAATCCCTTAAGATATTCCTTTTCTAATTGGATATACACGCTCTACCATAGTTAGCCCGACGAATCCTTAAGAGAACTACCTGAACACTATAGGATTTATTCAACACCACATAACCAACTTTGTATGGATTAGGATAATCTTTCGATTATTGACGAATTTCATCATCAGCAAAAATAACCATCACGGGAATATATAAAGGCACCATTTAAGACACCCTATGGCCGAAGTGACCATATACATATTTATATATCGAATTTGGAAAGTTAAATTCACGGACCTAGAACTAAACCGGGAGACAACAAAGGAAATTTCACAAGTCAAGAATCAGTTACAAGAAATGAGAAAACAACGGAAGTTAGGTCGATGTATGATGCACATCATACGGAATTGATATCCTTGAACAACGAACCTCCTAGATTCAAGTAAAAGCACGAACTATGATTGAAAGCCTTGCCTTGGAAAGGCATGATACAATTTTTGGTAACCCGATAGACTGAGCTCTCGGTATTGGACCATTACAGATTCTAGTTAGAACCGGTCAGTTGGCATACACACCTAAGTTTCCGTCAGAACTCAGCAACGTTCATAACACATTTCATGTTTCAAACCTCAAGAAGTGTCTCTCCGACGAGTCGTCCGTTATTCCACTAGAAGAAATTCGACTAGATGACAAGCTTAATTTTGTGGAAGAACCCGTTGAAATCATGGACCGTGAGGTCAAACAATTGAAGCAGAGTCGAATTCCTATCGTGAAAGTTCGCTGGAATTCTCGAAGAGGACCCGAGTTTACTTGGGAACGAGAAGACCAAATGCGACGCAAGTATCCACATCATTTTCTCGAGCCTGCTTCCGAAACCAACGACAATTGAATTCAGGGACTGAATTCCCTTTTGGAGGGGCGACTGTCACAACCTGTAATTTCAGGTCACTTTCCAAACCTCGACAATTCACTATTCATTAGTTACTATTCATCATTTACTATTCACCGATCACTATTCATCATTTCACTATTCATCATTTTCGGAGTCAGTTTGAGACTTCGAGAAGCGTTCAGAAATTTTACTATTCATGTGACACTATTCATTCCCGGAAGGAAATCACTATTCATGTTCATTATTCATTTCAGCGTAAACGTAGTTTACGGGTATTCATATTCGCGTAACCGGTTTGGGTTTAGCTGCGAAATTCATGCATCATTAGTGGGAACACTGCATACGGACTAGGAATAGTCTGCATATCATCATATTGACATTTTCATACTATTCCACTCGTAGGTTTATCAAATTAATATTTTTGTTACATTTGACGTTTTACGTATAATTACTTTTAATTAAAACGTTAACGCGCGATCGATAAATGTGACTAACACGTCCGACAATCCCCACGATGGTCCCGACATATTTTCATACTCATTTTAACATCAAGAAAATTATAAAATTCATTTACCCGGTATTTTGCGAATTTATTTAATTTATATCGTTCGTTTAATATAATTACGACGGTTTTCGTAAAAACTAAACAATAATTACCCGAACACCCAATATTTGTACCCAACATATTTTTGTAATTTTTATGACTTCGTCAAGTCCCGGTTAACTCCGTTAAATTTTATTTCTAGCAAACACGGTACCCGGTTACACCTAAAACTAATTAGATTACACACTTAAACACATGTAATCATCACATGGTTTAATCAAGAGAGGCCCCCCCCCCTTGCTCCTTTGTGCGCCGGCCTCACCCCCCACAACACCTCAAAAGTTGCAAACTTCCTATCTCATTTAATGCACATCTAATCTTGTCTAATATATATACTAAACTTCCATATTATCACTTCATTTTACACAATATCCCAAGATAACTCAAGTAAACTCTCTCATCTCCATATGTGTGTGTGTGTGTTCGGCAAAACAAGAACAAGAGGAAGAAAACATCAAACTTTCAAGATCAATCCATAATCAAGTCTCACTAGTATTCCTTTAAGGGTTTTGAAATACAAACTCAAAGGTTTCTTAGGTTTTCATCATCTTTTTATCACTAATCTTTCAAGTAAGTTGTCAAAACTCATTTTCATAATTTTACCAAGTTAATATAATGTTCATATCATTTTTATGCAAGATCTATATGTATATGTTAGTTATACCACTCCTTTTAAATCTTTTTGCAAGTTATGAGCCCTAGAAGTGTTTTATACTTAGATCCTTGTTAGATCTACATGAATGATGATGTTTAGGACCCTTGACACTTTAAAAAGATATATGGTAAGTTTTAGAAAGATTGGTTGTTGTTTGTGACATTTTTGGACAAGTTACTAACTAAAAAAAAATCAAGTTTTAACAAGTATATAAAACATTCTGTCCTTAAAAGTGAAACGTGGGAAAATCAGTAGGTGTGAGATAATTTTTGGCCAAATATTTAGAAAATACATTCCGAGACGAAGCCGTGGCCGAAAACGGGGATAAAAACGAGTTAATAACGAAGGAGATATGATTTTTCAAAGTTTAACGACGAAAACTAATTTTCAGAAAATAACATGCTGTTACGCGACTTTCGACGGACAAACTGAGGCGTTTAACGCGACCTAGATGACCCGGGCTACTGAAAATATATTAGTACATGTTTATACGAACCCACGGATATAAAGAACGTCGAAAACGAGCTAATAACGAACAAGATACACGCGTTTAAACATCGATAATATACCTTTCATTTTGACAGCTTTTTAACTAGAAAATGTTTACGTACTAGAAAATATATTTTTCACGTAACGACTATGGAGAACCGTAATTCTTACCCGTTGGAACACGTGCGATCAAAGACTTATTAACACGACTATCATATTACATTTCATGTTTTCAAAACGCCGATACTAACACGAACGTTTTATACACTTTATTACATGACTAGTTTTGACGAAACAAGTTAACATATTTATATCAAGTTTTGGAAGAACTTTACATATTAACGATAACTATTATTTTCAAAGTACGAGTGGTATAGGTTACATATACATGTACATGCACTACATTGCCTCATAATCTAAGTAGATTATGCATATTCATTTTAGGTAGCGGCTAGTGTTCGCGCCTTGTTATTGCCAAGTATTCCAAGTGTTCCAGTATTTCAATTATTCCAAGTATTCCGATTTCATAGCATTGTTGTATCATCACTTCAGGTGAGTTTTCATAGCCCCGTATACATTTTATTATTGTTTTCAAATCCCACGGGGGAGAATACATTGCAACTGTTTTCCATACGAGCCAAAGTATCAGACTTCCTGTACATAGATTAAGTTACCTTGTTGCCAATTGAAAGTCCCCATATAATCATGAACCGTTAATTATGTTTAAGCGAGAGTGAGTGGATAGATCTATCGAGGGTGACGCCTCCATCCGTGTTGGCCTTGACCAACAACCGATAGCGGATGCATTTCATGTCTTTTCATTTGAGTGTCTGGCAAAACACTCCCAGGGGCTCCAAAGAATTCAGTCACAGCGTCGGGGTCATGAGCTTAAGGCTATTGTACAATCATTTTTATCTGACTTATGTCATACACTTTATACTTGTGGCTATCGTATAACTTCATTTTATTAAACCTATGAACTCTCACCAACTTTATGTTGACCGTTTTTAGCAATGTATTTTCAGGTTATTAGCTATCATGTGGGCATGCATTGGACCATCTTGGAGTCGCGGGGTCGACTTGCATCACTTATTTTCATGCACTTATGTAACCGTTTGATCTACTATGGTTTTGTTTTTAAACTTGCAACATCATTTGGGACCTATGTTTTGTAAACTCTGATTTTATTTATGATCAAATGTGTATTTTCAAAACGACACTTTAGGTCGTTCAATATATCCATTGTATGAGACGCCATGAAAGTCACACCAAGGTATTCAATTCCGCTGCCATTAACAGGTAAATTCAGGGTGTGACAGTTTCGATAATGGTTTTCGATGTGCTTCGCACGCGTGTGTTTCACGGGGTTTTGAAAGACGTAAAGCTAGGCCTATGGTGCTGATTCGCAGCAGGGTTTGAGATCTTAAGAAGTATGTAATCACACGAGGATGAAAGTAAACAACTAATCACATATATAGCGATTCGTGAGTCCTTTGTCACCTGAGGGTTGATGTTAGCTTTTAGCTTTTGGATGAGCATTTTAACATATGTTGTTAAAAGGCATGAATATGATGTTTCGGATATGACATTTAACAATTGCGATCGCAAGTTAAACTTACTTGAATATTTCGGATGAAATATTTAAGTTGTCAACCCTACTTCGAGTTCTACTAGGTTTGTATCTAACCTTCCCATGACAAAAGGGTGTATTACTTGGAAGAAGGGGAAGTGATGACTAGGGAATTAGGACAACATCGCGACTCCTTTTACTTATAGGTTTTGACACTAGTGTATGATTCTATGACTTCTAAGGGTTCATAGTGAAAGGCATATCTAATTCCTAATGTGTCAAAAGGACATAGTGTGGGTGCAAACTTTACAAGCAAATCATGTAAAATGTACATAAGGAATAAATGCAAACATCTTGCAAAACATGATAATCATTTAGCATTTAAGATCACGAAGACATTTAATCATATCTTAGAAGAACATGTTATCATTTTGAAACACATATGTGGGATGCAAGCAATCTAGGTTTGCTAAGGAAGATCCTAGTTACTACTTGTTCAAAATGAAATCCTAACGGGAGATAAAGTTCACCGATGTAAACTATCTCTAGTCAAATGTAGGAATGAGAAATTTTCAAGTTAGAGAATGAGTATGAGACTATCACTAGTGGTGCTCAATTAAGGCTAAACACGACCATTTTTACGGGTTATACACGAACCCAACTTCTCTCCTGGAAGCAATTCAACCGTTAGATCAAATTGAATTTCTAGTGCGATAGGTTCTCCAGTAGTCATTCTCATGTTAGAAAAATTCAAATTCCCATATTTGCCTATAGAAGTATAGCAAAGATGATATTAGCTTGTTTTGCTAATACATGGCCTAATATGACTCAACTAACCATACTTTGAAAGTCGGTTAAGAGAATGACATGTCTTACACAACTCCTAACAAAGGCAAGCGAAATGTTTTAATTTCGTGTTTGAGATTTAGAGGTTATTTGATGGAGATGGTGTATTTTATGATCTCTTGGACAACATCTTTGTTTGTTGAGTTGTTACATGTTATTTTAACATGATTTGGTTTCCAAGAACCAAGAGACACTCTAATGTGATACAATGTAGAATCTACTACATCGTGTGTGTTTCAAGAATGCTCCTTTGCATATCTTGAGGAAGGAATCTAGTAAAGGTTATTTACCTCAATAGATCTTGTGAGTATTTTATTTAAAATGAGACATACTATTTATTTCAACAAGTATGCTTTTCCAAGAGGAAACTTATCACTCTTACGAATGCTTAGTGAAACAAGTATTTTAGTGTATGACCAATTTTACTTGTTTATGCAATGACACATGTCGTATTAGGTTATTATTCAACTCTAATATCCTATATTTGTTAACAGGATGCAATGTATTCTCATGTAACATAACCATTCATGTTACAAAGGGAATAAGATGCATATGATATAAGTTATCCTTTTTCAATCTTTTGATAAGAGAAATACATGTGATATTCTCAAAGATTGATGACTTACATAATAGTTAATAACATATTATGTGTGACACTTTTACTAGACATGTGACTTTTAGTGTTGAGTCGTTCATGAGCAAAGTTTACATATGTTGTTTGTTTGCTCGTGTTTGGTTTTTCAGAAATGACACATTTACTAATTGCATTGCAATGTAAATTACTTGTATATTTCGGATGAAACATCCAAGTTGTCAATCCTACTTAGTTGTGTATTTTATGCATCTTTTAAACATGTTAGTTTAAAGTTTGGAACACAACCATTGGACAAGAAGACTTAATATGACATCTTCAACACAAGTGTGAGTTATGATCCGATGTATATTATATTCGTCTTGAGTGGACGTCATTATTTTCATAACAATCGAGTGTGATTGAGTATGTAGATTTAAGATAATATATTTCATCATATTTTGATGTTATCTTGAAGCTAGACAAATAATGACTCCAATTTCATGTCCACACTCGAAAACTTGTCAATTAGATTCGATAATGATATCAATCATAATTTGAATAATGAATTGATATGTACTCGAAATCTTTCTTGACCCTCACGATCACTCATTTTAAAAATAAAATAAAAATTTAAGGAGTGTGTTCCATTTATTCTAATACTAGTTGTATGTGTGAGGTTAATGACATATTAAGTTGCTACTTCAATATTGTCATTTATTTTTATTTGAGAAAAACTATTTATATTATTAAGTATAATATTCTTAGTTTTTTGACACCTCATTAGTATAAAAATAATTATCTTAGCTATTTTTATACAACATACGTAAAATACTAAATGTTTAAAACATTTTGTATGTGTGTTAAATCAATGCAAGTTTAATACATTTTCTTTTACTTAAATACTAATGTATTAAAATGACCTTTTATCTTGTTTAGACAACCCATGGTCAAACAAGACAAAATGATGTAATGTTTTAAAGATCATGTTACGGATTTTATGAAAGTGTTAAGTATTTTGGGGTGATATACTTTTTACACTTAAACCTTTGGAAAAATAATTGTATAAGACAATATCTTTCGACACACATGATCTATCAACTTAGTTTCTATTCCTAAGAGGGTTACTAAACCATTTTAAAAACTTGCAAAAAATGCAAGAAAAATGGTCTATGCCTATATGCAATGCAAAATCAATTACGCAACTTAGTGCAAGAAGTCTAGTCTAAGTCCTATTGACGCATAAGCCGAAAAACTAATATTCGACACATAGCAACAAGGCATGAAATACACTTATGCTTATAGATAAAGTTAGCTCAACTAAAGATAACAATAAGCATACAAAAGTATTAACTAACAATACTAAGACACAAAGAAAAGCAAATAGTCATTTAGCAAAACACACAAAGATACTTATCGTCATTTTCTGTATTAAGTATAACAATGTACACTTAGCTTGATTTTATTTGAAAATGAATTATTTTCCACCCCATTTAAAAATTTGATCAAGTTCAACACCTTGAAATCATGAACACATCAACGTGTGATGTTCACTTTGTGATTTGACCAAAAATTTGTGCAATCGGCATGACCGGAAAAGACTCTCTGTTACAAATTGAAGACTCTCATAAATTTTACTTTACAATCACTTTCTAAAAGTATTTTTAAGTGAAAGTAGACTCAATTACGTTTACAACGATAGGTGGCACGACTCCTAAGGACTTACGGTTGATTTTATACGAATTTTTGAAAATTACCGAATTCTAAAAAACAGACGAAGGTACCGTTAAATTTAGCGGTACCGTCCATATTTAATGGAACCGTCCATTATATTTAACGGTACCGTACCAGTTATTTCAATTTTGAACAAAACCAACTTTTATTAATTTAAGAAAGCCTTCAAGCTAGTATGACAGCGTATACTTAACAACAAAACTTGTAAGTATTAAGCAACTAAATACTTTTCATATTTTTATCACCTTCATGGGCAATTTGATACATGGATCGTACTCAATTTTGAAAACCATTTGTTTTAAAAATTTGAGCGACCTGTCTCTCATACGAATTGTGGAAACCGTAGAGGGGGGGTGTATACGTTTCCATTTAAAAACTTAAAACTTTTTGTATCAAATATCTGATCAAGTGTGAGGTAATATGAAAAGTGTCAACTATGGTCATATAGTAAACTACCACACAAACATAAACACATCATGACACATACATAATCAACATAAAATAAGCAACTAGCCACATAAACATAAACGCAATGCAAATATAAATATAAAGCGATAAAGAATGAAATGAAAGTAAAGAGATAAGTAAGAAGGCGCAAACCGGACACGGTGATTTATAGTGGTTCGGTCACGAAGCTCCTCTTCGCCCTACTCCACTCCCCGAGTACCCAACTCGAGAGTTACTTCACTAATCAACAAACTCCCTTCAGGCGGAGAAAACCGTACACGTCGCTTAACTTGTTTTCCGACACTAAGCTAGATGTCGAGTGCTAATCTTAGCTAGCACCAATCTACACGTTGCTTATCCTAACAACTACAACTCTTGTATCTTCTTGGATACTTTGAGTTCTTCTCTTGCAAATGAAGAGGAATGATAACACTTTGTATCTACTTGGATACTTTGTGTTCTTCTCTTGCTAATCAAGAGGGATGACAACACTTTGTATCTACTTGGATACTTTGTGTTCTTCTCTTGCTAATCAAGAGGGATGACAACACTTTGTATCTACTTGGATACTTTGTGTTCTTCTCTTGCTAATCAAGAGGAATGAAGAGGATCACTTGAATGGATGATTGGATCACTCTTAAACAAACTAAGACTCTCTAAATGATTAAGGAAAGTGTTCTAAGTGAGAAGGGATTAGACCAGAGAAAAATAACTGGAAAAATCAAGTTGGAAGTGTGAAATGGTCCACTATTCATAGGCAAGGGAAAACCTAGCCGTTATAGACCCACGGCTCCACTAATTGTCAGACGGCTCCACTAAATTTAGTGGAGCCGTCGGTACTTAATGGTACCATGGACGCTCCTTCGTTTGTCTTTAGTGAGGAAGGTTTATTTGGGAATGTTTGGAGGTGTTTTGGGGGAAAATTGACTGTTGGGATTTTTAAACTTATTTTTCAAAATAAAACATTTCTTTTTAATTCAAAAATAATTTGTAAAATATATTTTTGAAAAAATGTTTTGTCACATTAAAAATGTGAAGTTTAGAAAAATATAATCCTTTGATCATTTGTCAAGTAGTAGATTTGTTTGTCCATACCTTGAGTGATTTATGTCGGGATGGAAATCTACGACTTCGTTGAAGCATACTTGAGACGTCGGGAGGTGTTGATGTAAGTATGCATTGATGATTTATGTTTACAAGTAACTTGCACATTTTACGTTATGCATCACAAGTTACATGTTTGTCATTATTAAAACCGAAGAAACCGTTTAGTTTTAAATATCGTAATATTTGCACTAACAATCTACCCCTTTTTGATGATGACAAATATGTAAACCGTAACACATAGTAAAATGTAAAAGTTACCTGTTTACACTCCCTTCTCCCCCTTTTTTCGAATCAAAAAGGTAGTTGCCTCGAGCGCTCCCTTGAATTCATTCCCTACTCCCCCTTATTGAACTACTTTCCTTTCTCCCCAGAAAGGCGAGCTTGCATCATCTCAGTGAAGTCTTCTATCACCACCATTAGAAAGACTTTGTGCTATGTAATCAAATACTCCCGAGCTCCCCCTAGCTCAATGCTCCCCTATGGTGACTTAATCCCCTTGTTTATTTACCTTAGTATCTAGCGGATCCATGGATCAAATTCTTACAAAGGCTTTTCCTACATCAAGGGTTAGCTTCATGCAACATAATATATAACAGTATAGGAGCAACATTATAGGGATAGAATACACATAGCAAGACATGTCTGGAACGATTACAATTTATAACACCCCCAAAATCAAGATTTGCGGAAGCATACACTTTTGGGTGCTACTAAATCGATAATCACAACACAATATATAGATAACGGATTAAAAATCCGTTTTAAAATACATTACATATTCAAAGTCATATTGTCATACATCAAATTTTGTTTAAATAAAATGTAGCCCATTTAACAAGCGGTCCCAAATTCCGAGTTTAACGCAACAATAAAAACATTTTCAATAAATTTTATGACCATCGCCATGCCCTGCCTTCAGTAAACACATTCTCAATTTCCTAAGAAAAACATGCTAAAAGTCAGCTAACGCTGGTGAGTTCATAGGTTTAAAGTAAATAAGCACATATGGACCATAGCGAATATTCAGCAAATCACACACTATCCCGCTAAGCAAACGCTAAGCTCATCCAACCGAACTAGACAAACAATATGCCTAAATGGTATAGCAAATAAAGGATGCCCGCGAGTGTTAATCCCCAGACACTCGGCAAATTTCGATATAGTATACGTTCGCATTGACTATGCCGAGCCAACCGAACGGGGGAGTCACCCCCAATAGATCTATTTATATCAAACACGTTTCCCAGCAGGAATTGATGGTTGGTGATAGTGGACGCAATGGGATTCAGCTAACTTAGGTTTTCGCATATGATGAAGCGAAAAGTGTACCGCTTTTAGGGGGTCATTTAAGCCCTAAATCGTATTTATTTGATCAAATATTGCCCTAAATCATTCCTTTTGTCATTTTAGGTACTTTTGAGAAGAAATCTGGAAAAGGAAGCATTTTGGACGTTTTTGGAGCATAAAAGTGAAGAAAACGACAAAGTCTCAAAATTATGCTGGATAGTACCTTTGACGGCGTCATGGATTGGTCCAGACGGCGTCATGGCTTGGCAAAAGTGGTGGATATGAAAATTACTCATGATAAGCCAGAGAAATTTACATAGGAAAGTCTGACGGCGTCACCCTTTAAGATGATCAAGGCCATCACGGTTTAAGCTAAAGAGGGACGGCGTCAAGCTCAATTCTGACGGCGTCACCCCTTGATAGGCCAGAGCGGATTTTGGAGCACTAAAGAGGGACGGCGTCAGGAAGGCCATCCGGGAACCCTAGACACGGCGAGGTGACGGCATCAAGTCCTATAACGTGACGCTGTCAGACTTTAAACTCTATATATAGTTTTGCAATTTTTTTGTCATTGGGTGCAACTTTGTGAGGAGAAACCCTAAGACGAATTTCTGCCATTTTAAGGGTTTTCAAACCCTTGGATCTCCCATGTTTAATTGAAGATAAGTATTCATTTAATCAAGCAATATGTCTATGTGTTGTTTGATTATATCTTGTTCTTGTCTTTTGATTAACATGCTAGGCTAGATTATCTTGTGTTTGCTTAGATCTAATGAAACCTAACTATTGATTATTGGTTATTAGTGTGTTATTAATTGTATTGGATGATTGTTCATCGATGTTAGGCTTAAGAAAACTGGGCTAACTTCCTATTCGGTAACTTGCTTGAACGTCTTAAGAAACATGAACCAATGCGTACTAAGGTTTTTATGGTTGTATTTAATGCATGAGCGAATTCTAGTGATCCCATGTTAGGAGCTTCCTAGCCGGCTCGACATAGGAGTGAAGTAGGAGCTTGTAGAGTTGGGGAAGTACGTACGCCACCCCACGATTGGTATTAAGGAATACACCCGTCATCCACGCAATTAATACACACTAAATCAACCGGTAAAAGATAGTTAGGGAGTAAGGAAATCTAAGTAAACACATTTCTCTCCACATAAGTTTCACAACCTTTTCATTTTCAGTTATTTTATTTTATTTGCATTCGTAGTTATTTGGGTTAGTTGACTAGCAACTAATTCCGCCCACTCCTTCAAACCCGAGATTTTACTTGCTTTCATAAAAAATATAAAAATACAAAAAATAATCTTCCTTCACCCTTAGACCTAATTAGAGTAGTTTTTCATACCTAACGAACACTATTCCCTGTGGAGAACGATCAATCCCCCGTACTTACCACTACACTATACTACATCGGTCAGGTACACTGCCTGGTGGGGTTGTAAGCCTCTTGAGATCCCTCGAGAGGTAAAACCTGTTGTAAGGTAGCAAAACCACGCATCAAGTTTTTGGCGCCGCTGCCGGGGGAATAGTTATTGTTTAGGTTGAATTTTTATTTTATTAGGTCTACTCACTAGATTCCTTTCTAGTGAGATTTTTATTTTATTTTTCTAGGTTTTCTTTAGTCTATCTTTTTTTCTTCGTTTCTTTGTTCGTAACCATTACCATTCGACATCATGGAAGATGGTAATATCCTTGATCCAACAACCCACCACCACAACAACCACCACCACCTCCTAGAGCCCGTACCTTAGGAGACTACTCCCGTCCTAGCCACCATGGCTATCGTAACACCATTGAGCTCACTCAAGGAGCCAATGTCACACCCTTGCGATCCGGGCACCATCCGGTTGGTGCAAAGCGGATGCGCATTCCATGGACTTTGTTCTGAAGATCCTAATCAACATCTCAAGGACTTTCTAAAAATCGTTGATTCCATAGACCTTGATGTTGCCAAATTGAGAGACGACCCGACTACGTCTCTTTCAATTCTCTCTGCGGGACCAAGCTAGTCAATGGTTAGAGCGTCTACCCGCAGGATCCATCACCTCTTGGGATGATCTCACCACTCTGGTTTCCTTGCTCAGTTTTTCCCACCGGGAAGAACTACCAAGCTAAGGAATGATATCTTGATGTTCCAACAACGTCAAGGCGAAACCCTCTACGAGGCATGGACTCGATTCAAGGACTTACTCCAAAAAAGTCCCTCGCCATGGCATAGAACTTTGGCTCCAAGTCCAAATCTTCTATGACCATATCAATCTCTCCACGAGGCAAACCATTGACCAAGCGGCCGGTGGTAAGCTACGTGATCTAAGTGCGGAACAATCATGGGCTCTCCTAGAAGATCTTGCTCTTTATGACAACGAAAGTTGGAGTGATCCCCGTGATTTGAATAAAACGGGCAAGGCAATATCTTTGCCTTCGAACAATTCAAGCACTTCTGACCGTAGGATCATAGAACTTGAAAACCAAGTCAAGTTTCTTATGAAATCCTACGAGGCTCCTAAACCTTCAGCCAAGTGAACAAAATCACTTCTTCATGTAAATTATGTAGTGGTCCCCACGACACTCATGATTGCATGGAACTCCCCAAACAGGCTTTCAAAGAATTCGCATCCTCGCGAATCGATAAGGCGGGAGATAAGTGGTTCATCACTGATTATGGACCCAAGAATTCCGAAGATAGGTATGAGGCATGGAAGAGTAAGCCAAATTTTAATTGGAACCAAACTCGAAGCGTATCATTCAATGACTCTCCCCCACTCACCTGGTCTGAACATTATCCTCATCAGCATACGCATAAACAACAAAATCACGAGGAATCACTGCAAAAATTCATTCTCTCTCAAGAAAACACAGCTCTCCAAACTTGAGAATCAATTCAGACAACAGCAAGTTGATATGAACAACAAGGTTGATAACCTGTTAAAGGTTATCAATGATCGCATTGCTGGCAAGTCAACTTGTGGGGTTGGCACGAGTTAATGAGATCAAAATCTGTCACGGTGACTCACCAAACACCCCTCCTGTAAAAATCAAGCACCCTAGTAACTTTTCAAACACATATCACAAAACGGAAAAGAAAACTAGAATACTCATACCCCTTCAAAACCACTCCACTTCGTGAACACCATTACAACAATGCCTATTCCAAAAACCCCACCTGGACCAACAATTAACCGAGAATGTGGGCAATGAAAAGGAGGGTGAAGTTCCCGAAATGAACGCCGAGACGCCCGGCGAATACCTAGACTCACCAAAGAACTCGAGTACAAGAGAGTTGAATGATGAGGAGGGCTTGGAAGAGAAATCCGAAATACCTCATGGTCTCCCAGGACTGCTAGACCGCCCCCTGGTGGAGGAACTTGAGAGGGACATTAGCAAAGCTGCCGATGGGATTTGGAAAGAGAATAGAGGATGGCGCTCCCAGGGTCTTTAAGATATCTTGCACCACTAGGAAAAAGTTTATAAAATATGCCTACATAAACCCCAACTCTTCTATGAAGCGATATCCCTTTCTCTATATAACGGAGCCTTCACCGAACAGGTCAAATATGAAGGGTTTAATACCATCGGGGTAATAAGAAGGGTACCAATTTTGATAGAAAAGTTCCTCTTTCATATCGAGCTAACTATATTTAATAACATGAACTCTATCATCAGCCCATCCTTAACTAGCCTTGTTCTAGGCAAACCATTCATAAAAGCAACGGGATGTAATACTCGATGAGGATGATAGTAATGCATTATTTACCAATGGTGTCAGGAAAGTGATTTTTCGGGATGGCTGTGAGGAAGTGTATGAGTATCAACCATCAGCAAAGGGGCAACACATGGGGATACACGGTAGAAGGCCTGGCCGAATTAAGCGATGTGATCCGAATAATCTCAAAATACCTTGCATGATTGGGCACAAGCATTTTTATAATGTTTACATTGACACATGTTTACCCAAAAATGTGATGTCCTTGTTTCATTATAACAACATTTGCAGATGGGGAATGATTCATAAAGGGAAGGATGACGTTGGCATAGATGATGATGTACAGGTGTTTGTAGGAAATATGACATTCACTATGAGCTTCGCAATCGTCGATAATATCAAAAAGTACATCGATCCCAGGTTATCACAAGTCGTTTTTGGGGTACCTTTCTGCCAGGCCACAAGCTTGGTTATGGACGAGCTCAATGGGATCATGACTTTCACCGATGGGATTAGGGAAATCTCATACCAAACGCCTTACAAGATGAGAGAATTCAAGGAAGATTGATTATGGGGGCTCGATAGGTTAAGTTCCCAACTCGTGTTATGTGATGATGATGTGATAAGGGGATGTAAGGACACTTTTGACCTGTCAAGAGGATTCTTTAAGCATGATAAGGAGCTTAGTTCTAAATAGCAAAACAATCCTTTTGATCTCGAGGACCCGAAAATACCTTTACTATGAGAATGATTCTGATAGAGAATCAAAAGAGAATGGCCTAGGAACCGTGACCAATGATGGAATCACGTAAGGTACGCGACTTTGAGTCTAGCTACAAGACTCGTTAATAAAGAAAAGCGCTTCTTGGGAGGCAACCCAAGCTTTATTTGCTTTATGTGTTTATTTATTTGTTTGTTTGATTTTATTTGTTTCCGTATGTGTGTTTAATTTTTATTATTATTGATTCATGTTCAAAATTAAATTGTGAAAATGCTTTATCTGTTTTTAACTTCGTCTTAACTACATATAAAGGTATTTTGCAAAAGATAAGTGTAAGGGAAATCCAAATCGGTTTATTAGAACAAATGAACATGAATCGTAATAATATTAAATTAACATACATATTAGTATTTGTTTGAGTCAAATGCTTGTATCGAGTCATAATGATGTTTTTTCAGGAATTCCAGGAAGTAAGGTATCGGTTTTTTCCAGAAATTTTCCGGAAACTTAACATGAGAATTCTGTCAGATCAATTTCTGACGGCGTCAGGCTTTACAACCTGACGGCGTCAGGTTTTAATTTTCTGAAATTTTTGAAAGTTTTGTTTTCATAAATTTTTTTTATTAAATCTCTAACTTATAAACTCCAGGAATCTGCAAAATTATCATTCCACAAGCATTATATCCTTATATATAGAATTTATCCCGCCGATGTTATGCAGGTTTTCGTGTTTGTTTTCTCAGGTTTAACAGGTTATTTTGGACAAGGAAATGTATGTGGAATCAAGCTTATGGCGATGCATTAGTTTTGGAGCTCCTACATTCTCTTGGAAGAAGATCTAACCATGTTACCACATTATCCACCGAGCGAATCAGGGGAGTATTTGATTTCATTCTTTTACCTTATTTACTTTTACATTTGTTATTTGAACATTGGGGACAATGTTCATCTTAAGTGTAAGGGGGGGTAAAATACGATACTTTAGAGAATACAATTACGCTTGATTTTTGTTTGTTTATGGTAGATGTGTA
The DNA here is from genome assembly GCA_021014915.2 of Artemisia tridentata subsp. tridentata. NCBI lineage: Eukaryota > Viridiplantae > Streptophyta > Magnoliopsida > Asterales > Asteraceae > Artemisia > Artemisia tridentata. The sequence continues at coordinate 313,027,078 of CP139509.1, forward strand.
AAAAACTGAGAGAAATACCTGTTAAGGCAATTTTAGTGCCAAATTTAAAATTTTTTACAACATATAGGAGTGAAACTTTGGTCTTAATGATGCGTTCTCATGGATAGGAGTTATATGACTAGCACAAAACCGTACCACTAAAAAATTTTCCACCCCCAAATATGTGAGGTTCGCCCCTAGAATTGGTAGGAAAAGCATTTATGCTATGATGTGTGTACCGGTAGCACTTAGATTCTAGAACTTGCGTTAGGACCATTCCGAGGCCACAAGTGAGACTACATTCGTGTAGTTAGATTTACTACATGATAAGAGGCATTAGGATTAACCCATTGTTTTACACCTGTGTTTTTGTTATAATTACGTTGGCTACATTGGTCAAGTAATTCTCCCACACCCTTTGCGTTGTACTCATTTTTAGTACACGATACCCCTAGTACACCCCTCAGAGCCTATCTTTTCGTTTCGACCTTTAAGCATTTTACTTAAAGGAAGAATTTGTTTACACCCCACTTAAATGTACACCCAAATCGCCTTAGCCTACCTTGTATGCACTCATTTTTAGTGCATTATTGTGACAACATTTTTTTAAACCCCAAGTTAATTATCTAATTGATTACATGGTTGCTAAGTCGAGTCATATCCTTGTACATATTGTTTTGGGACGATTGGGACTCATGGGTAAAGTACTAGTGTAATGGAGTAATGGGGAAGAACATCATTTATTACCCCCATATGTGCTAAATATTTTAAAAGTACTCCAAGTGTTTTGATTATCTTAATTCGAGTCATTAGAATAGTTATTTGTAAAGTTATGTAAAATTTCAAGTGTAAGGGGAATGCAAACGCCCCTATGATGTATTATTTTGGATGGTAGGGCAAGAGTGTATGAAAAAAAAAAATCAAAAAAATCAAGAAAAATACAAAAAAAAAATGAGAAAAAGAAAAGTAGAAAAAACATACGGACTACCATCCCGTTTCATTTTATGTTTATTTTATGTTTTTGTTATTTTGTTTTTTAGCTTAAGTCGAGTCTAGTCTTGGCTTAGCAACATTGTATAGTACATGTAATTAATCAAGATCTTTAACTCGCCACCAGTAAAATATCCCTTATCCAACAAAACCGTGTTTATCATATCCCTACACCTAACGTTATAACCCGTTAAAAGCCCTCTTTGATAGTTTATCTTAGGTGCTTACGCCTAGTGGAGGAGGTTTTTGATCCTTTCCCAAGCCTATGGTAATCTATTTGCTATGACAGGTAGTGAGACTATTTTCCGTTTTCATTTATGAGATTTATTTTGATGACACGTGAGAGATTGAGTATCTAAACACTACTTGTGAGGTGCTAGTTTGTAATCTCCGTGCATATTATGATTAAAGTGGAACGACTATTTGTTGTAATTACTTTTATATTAGCATTAAATGACCCCTAACTTGTATTTTGATTAGAATAAAAGCGCATTTGCTTGAGGACAAGCAAATCTCAAGTGTAAGGGTATTTGATGAAGCGAAAAGTGTACCGCTTTTAGGGGGTCATTTAAGCCCTAAATCGTATTTATTTGATCAAATATTGCCCTAAATCGTTCCTTTTGTCATTTTAGGTACTTTTGAGAAGAAATCTGGAAAAGGAAGCATTTTGGACGTTTTTGGAGCATAAAAGTGAAGAAACACGACAAAGTCTCAAAATTATGCTGGAAAGTACCTTTGGCGGCGTCATGGATTGGTCCAGACGGCGTCATGGCTTGGCAAAAGTGGTGGATATGAAAATTACTCATGATAAGCCAGAGAAATTTACATAGGAAAGTCTGACGGCGTCACCCTTTAAGACGATCAAGGCCATCACGGTTTAAGCTAAAGAGGGGACGGCGTCAAGCTCAATTCTGACGGCGTCACCCCTTGATAGGCCAGAGCGGATTTTGGAGCACTAAAGAGGGACGGCGTCAGGAAGGCCATCCAGGAACCCTAGACACGGCGAGGTGACGGCGTCAAGTCCTATAACGTGACGCCGTCAGACCTTAAACTCTATATATAGTTTTGCAATTTTTTGTCATTGGGTGCAACTTTGTGAGGAGAAACCCTAAGACGAATTTCTGCCATTTTTAAGGGTTTTCAAACCTTGGATCTCCCATGTTTAATTGAAGATAAGTATTCATTTAATCAATCAATATGTCTATGTGTTGTTTGATTATATCTTGTTCTTGTCTTTTGATAAACATGCTAGGCTAGATTTATCTTGTGTTTGCTTAGATCTAATGAAACCTAGCTATTGATTATTGGTTATTAGTGTGTTATTCGTTGTATTGGATGATTGTTCATCGATGTTAGGCTTAAGAAAACTGGCTAACTTCCTATTCGGTAAACTTGCTTGAACGTCTTAAGAAACATGAACCAATGCGTACTAAGGTTTTTATGGTTGTATTTAATGCATGACGAATTCTAGTGACCCCATGTTAGGAGCTTCCTAGCCGGCTCGACATAGGAGTGAAGTAGGAGCTTGTAGAGTTGGGGTAGTACGTACGCCACCCCACGATTGGTATTAGGAATACACCTGTCATCCACGCAATTTAATACACACTAATCAACCGGAAAAAAGATAGTTAGGGATAAGGGGAAATCTAAGTAAACACATTTCTCTCCACATAAGTTTCACAACCTTTTCATTTTCAGTTATTTTATTTTAATTTGCATTCGTAGTTATTTGGGTTAGTTGACTAGAAAACTAATTCCGCCCACTCCTTCAAACCCGAGATTTTACTTGCTTTCATAAAAAATATAAAAATACAAAAAATAATCTTCCTTCACCCTTAGACCTAATTAAGAGTAGTTTTTTCATACCTAAAGAACACTATTTCCCTGTGGAGAACGATAAAATCCCCCCGTACTTACCACTACACTATACTACATAGGTCAGGTACACTGCCTGGTGGGGTTGTAAACCTCTTGAGATCCCTCGAGAGGTAAAAACCTGTTGTAAGGATGCAAAACCACCACCCGCATACAAGTGTGTAAAAAAAAAAGTATTTTTTATCAAGGGAAAACAACTTTGCATGTTTCTCCCCCCCAAGGTATTATAAAGCAATATGTATAAAAATGGGGCTATAAACTCACCTTAAAATAATAGCAATCTGCTAATCAATCACAATACAGTGCAACCGCTCCGACACACGACCTAGATCAGTATGGTAAGTCTTAGCGAAATATTCGTATTTTAAATTGTCTTAACTTTATTGAAAAGTTTACGTGTGACCATGCTCGTGTATTTCTTGCTTACTGTGTGGTAAAGTACATTTCAAAATGGTTTATCATTTATGACTCTTTGGTGATGGCTCATGGTGAAAGTGTACGGTGAATACACGTGCGACGGAACTTCCGTGCTTTACTTGTCGCAAACTGCGTAAGTAATATATATATATAAAATATATATATATATATATATATATATATTATATATATATATATATATATATATATATATATATAATATATAAGTAAATGTTTAATTAATTAAGACTTATAATTAATTAAATAATCATTGAATAATTAATTTGATAATGGTGTTAGTGAGATATTATTATATGATAAATTATTATAATTATTTATAATATTATAATGTTTATAACAACAGTTATAATTATTTAGTTTTCGAGAAATTTATAAGTGCGAGTGCATAAATGCCAAAAATATATTTATAAGTCTTATAAGACCTAAAAATATTAATTTAGGAAAATTAATATTTTTATTAATAAAAATCACCCATTTCGTCTTTTAGTTGGTTTTTGTCCGAAAATATTCTAAATGTCAAAATTTTAGAAAAATCAGGCATAACCGATTCGTTTATTCAAGCTTTCCCATTTTTCTCAAGTGTTGCAAATTTCCTCAAAAATTCCCTTTTTATTGGCTATAATTGCAAAAATAGTCCAAAGTGTATATTTATCGATATAAATATACTTATCGTTACAATTACTTCATAGTTATAGTTTTCGATACAAAAGTCAATGTTTAGTCAAAATTCCTTCAAAAGTCAACAAAAAGTCAACCCTCATAATTTTGGGCCGAAAATCCCTTTTAATTTACTTATTGGGCTTAAAATACCAAAACGAGCCCAAAATGGTTTTTATCGATATAATTCGTTCTATTTTACAAAAATAATTATAGCGAGTCTAAAAATGTTCCAAAATTCATTTTTGTCTCCCGAGAGGTTTATTGGGCCGAGTAGGCCACACTGAGTCCAATAACACATTTTTAGTACGATAACTAATTAATCCTTTTTAGTTATGTTATATTTTACGTTAAATATCAAATAAACCAATAAGCACCCCATGTAGGCCGAGTATATGATGGGCTCGGCTCATTTATGTCAAAATAAATTTTAGTCCAATTCATGTAGTGTAAAATCAATAAGCTAGTGCTTATTACAATAAGCTAACTAAAATAAGCTAATAAGCATAATCTTCACCATTTCACCACTAGAGCCAAAATTTTATGTTTTTCAAAACCCCAATAATTATTTATTTTAAAAGTAGCCGATTCATATACATACACATAAAAGTGTATATTTCATCTTAAATACGCGTAATTAGCACTATTCACTTTTGTATCATCAAACTAGTACCACAAAAAACAAGATTTATCACACAAGCAAGAAATATCATAATTTGTACGAAAAGTGAAAAAAAAAAGTCGAGCACTACATATGTACACATCAAACCCTAACTTTTTCATTTTAGTAAATCATACACATTTAACACTTATTAACACTTTTAAACATCAAAACAACATGATATGAACAAGATTTGAACAAATTTTGAAATTCCTTACAATGCTATGAAGATGTCGAGAGGTTCAAGGGTCCAAGAACACACCAAATTTACCCAAGACATGTTCTAAATAACCCGAAACACTTGAAATTACACCCCGATTACCTATAACTTCAACAAATTTTTATGGATCTTGGATTATGTATGTGGTCGTGATTTTTGAGCTAGGGGGGGAAGGAAAATGATCTTGGTAAGTATAAGAGATAAGTTTGTGTGTGTGTAAGACTATGTGTTGCATATTAGTGTATAAATACAAAAATACATGACATAATCCCACTAATACATATTTACTATATAATATGTTTTATCCCATTGTGTTGTTGGCTGTGTGGAAACGTAGAGGGGGGGGGGTGAATAACGTTTACCGTTTTAAAACTTAAAACTTGTTGAATCAAATTTTCAATTTGGCTTGTTCTAATATGAAAGATGTTTGTTGTAGTTTATGACTACCAAGTTGTCACACAAGTATTAACAAATAATCACAACACAAGCAATCACATAATGCAAACATAAAAGTAAAAAGATAAGTAAAAGAAAGCGCAAACCGAACACGATGATTTATAGTGGTTCGGTCACGGAGCTCCTCTCCGCCCTACTCCACTCCCCGAGTACCCAACTCGAGAGTTACTTCACTAGATCAACAACCTCCCTTTCTTAGGCGGAGAAAACCTTTACACGTCGCTTACTTCCTTTTCCGGTACTAAGCTAAACACCGGGTTCTTTACAAGAGCACAACCACTCCCGTTGGTTCTTTACAAGGGTACAACCACTCCCATCGTCGCTTATACAATTTCTGACACTAAGCTAGATGTCGAGTTCTTTACAAGGGTACAACCACTCCCGCTATGTTTTATGGCCCAACATAGAAACCTTGTGTTTTATGGCACAAACACATAAACCACCTAATCTAGTATGGTGTGTTACAATGATGTTTACAATGATCAATGATGATCCATGACATAAGTGTATCATGGATATGAATGCCTACTCTATATGAACTTCCATTGATCGGAAGCCTTCAATGTATGAAGATCACAAGCTCCCTAAACTTGTTGTGATGGATCTTCATATATGCATCTTCATGGTGGATCAGGAAGTATGCTATCTTGAGCTTGCTTCACATGCTCATAACAAGTGTATGCTTACAACATAATGAATGTTAGTAACATTATGATCATTATGTAAAGGGTGATTAATGTATGAATCTACATGGTTTGCTACTGATCTAAGTGTGTGAAATAATAAAGGGAATGTGTATTCTAGTTGGATGAAACTATGGGTAAACAATGGGCTGCTATTTATAGCCAACAAGAATTATGCCCGGCGGATCTGGCGGATCCCATAAATTGGATTCGTCCTTTATATCATTTGGATCCGCGGGTGTCAGACAGAAAAGCTTTTCACAAATATTTCCATATCTTGCCATATCTTTCTATATCTACCATATCTTTCCATATCTTATCAAATCTTTCCATATCTACCAAATCTTTCCCTATCTACCAAAGTCATCTTTGTTACTTAAAAATCTTTCCAAAATATATTTGAAATCTTCCTAAGATTTTCTAATGAGGTATGCCATGATGTCATGTATATCTTTTCATTTTAAGATTTAAAATGTAAATAATGTAAATGTATATATGTATGTATCCTAGTGATCATGTAACATGTATATGCTAGCTTAAACTAATTATGTTCATCATATGTATCATGTTAGTTTGACACCTAAAGTGTACTTATCCTATTAAACTTAGGAAACATGATAATGAGGTTCTAAGTAGAATGATTAACTTTTTAATAATACTTAATGACCTAGCCGTATTTTAAACATTCTAAAAGGTTTTGTTAAGGTTTGATCATAATGCCACATAAACAAACATGTACGAACCTGTGTTGTATCATACGAAGACTTGAGAAGTCGAGAGGTGTTGAATGTATGTTGAGACAATATAAGATTACAAGTAACTTGTACATTTTACGCTATGTATCAAGTTACATGTTTGTCATCAATCAAAACAAACGAGATTGCTCGCACTAGCAATCTCCCCAACGAGACTGTTTGCACTAACAATCTCCCCCTTTTTGATGATGACAAAATATGTAAACGTGATAGAACATAAAATGCAAAAAGTTACTTGTGTCTGTAATTACTTACTTTCTCCTTGTGTCCGTTTACACCTTTCTCCCTTTCTCCTTGTGTTCGTAATTACTTACTTTCTCTGTTTACACCTTTCTCCCCCTTTTGTCGAAGCAAAAAGGGTGTGTCCTTGGAGTTAACTTCATTTCTCCCCAAAATGGCGAGCTTGCATCATCCTTAGTGAAGTTAAATAGACTACTCCAATCTCCTATGGTTGTTGTATTTCCTAGGTTGTTAGTGGATCCATGGATCAAATTAAGACTCTTAACCTAAATCAAGGTTAGTGGTGTGCAATAAAAAGAATATATATGAAAAATGAATGAAAAATGAAATGCATAGAGCCAACGATACACGTGGGTAAGCTATGTTGGACTATGTTGACCTATCTCCTCCTTTTTGTCGAAACACAAAAGTGTGTCGAAGAATGAGAATTCTTAAGAATGCGAGCATGCTCCCCCTTGACTGTAGCTCCCCCTTAAATCAATACACTCCCCGTAGCTAGGGTACCAACGTATATGATGTAAGGATTATGAATGCTACAAAACAAGGATTAGTACATGATATGCTCCCCCTTAATCAATACTCCCCGTTGCTAGGGTACCGATGTATATGATCCAAGGATGAAAAAATGCTACAAAATAAAGGTTAGTATGTGATATACAACAATGCGTGTATATGATGCATTCTAAAAATGCTTGACGAAAGCTCCCCCGTGCTCTAGGGCATGAAGATGAACCTACAAAATAAAAGATTAGTGCACTAGAAGCTATGTCTTAAGTCATATACGACCAAAGTGTATAGACGATGCAATATGAGTGCTAGACTGATAATCCTCCTGGTTTGAGAGCGTTAAGCAGCACCTATGAAAGAAGAAAAATGATCGATGCAAACTTCATCCTATGATGAGTACGCTATATACAATCGAGCGTATATGATGATGAACCTACAATGAAATGGTTAGTGCAATATATTTTATCTCAAAGAAAAATATTATGCAACATATCAATAATCTAATCACTAGCAACTTACCAATTGTGATTGTCTAATCAAAGAAAAATATGATGCAGCATACTAATTGTGATGTCAATCGTGATTATCTAGTAAACCATGTTATAAAGTGTGTAATCTTCTAATAAGAATTACATTCACAAGAATATAATATGATAAAATTCTACAAAACAATGCCTATGAGGAGGATATGAAGTGGAGTTAAAGTGAGTGATGCTAATGTTGGTGTTGGTTTACTAGTGATGACTCAATTGATAACTAAAGGTTGATGCAAGTAGGTTTTCCGCTAATCCATGAGGTTGATGATTAGTGAAAGAGATGATGGAAGGTGGTGGTTATAATCAATGCAATGAATTCAGAAACTCTAATGTGTAGCAAATGCTATAAGAGTATTGAAGACGGTTAAGGTTATGATATTATCATCTACCAAAGATGATGAATCGTACCATAGTGAATGCTCGAATGGAAATAAGAGGAAGTGAAGACAATGATCACTTAGGAATAGAGATTCCATATGCAACAATTAGAAATACTAGATACCTATATGCGGATGAAAATGACATCATATGATGAGAGTGTTGGTTGGACCAACGTGTTAAGAATGATGGTTCTGTTTGCACTGACAATGACGTGCTTGATATGTATCAAGAATAAAAAAAAATAAAAAAAAAAAAAAAAAAAAAAAAAAAAAGGATGAGATCCTATGATTGTGTTCTAGACAATGAAGGTGTTCTAGACAATGAAGTTGTGAAGGAAAATCCTAGACTCGGTTGTGAGAGGGTTGTCTGTTTTAAATGGATAAAAACTGAACCTGGTACCCGCGGATTGGGCGAAACCAAATTTTTGGTTCCGTCCGTCTTATCGAAGGGTTCCGTGGGACCATAATTTATTTGGTCACGTTTTGTCATTTTTGATCAAACGAAGGTTCATGCTAAGGTCTATTTACTTATAACTACTGATTTGGTTTCACTAATCCTAGTCAAAGTCTAAGGAGACTTAATGCTTCTCGTTTAAGAGGTTTTTCAAACACATGATGTGTTTTTCACTTGACGAGGTATTGGTTATAACACTGTGATGTTAAAACACTTTTGATTTTGTGAGCTGATAATAATAGAGTGGTGTGAGCCTACATGTTGGTATTTGAGGCTGTAAGAAACATGAGTACATGTTCTTAAATGCGAAAAGATAATTATGTGAATGAATTTCTCTCCCCCTTAATCGATGGACATTCAACATAATGTGTAATGTATTTGAATGAAAAATGACAATGAAAGCGATGAGCTTAGCAATGTTTTTTCGGATGTTGGTTAGCATACAAAGAACTTTATCCTTGAAGTTACCTAGCTCTTCTGTATCAATGCGAGATGATCGCATGACGAGACATGTGATTTTCTTATTGGAGGTGTATTGTTATAATTAAAAGGTGATGGAGATGTTGTTAGGAAAGCGGAAGCAACAATACGATTTTAAAGAGAGGTATATTGATAGATATCCAAACACAAATTTCAAACCTCTAAAACTTAATCCTATTAGCTTTTAAAGCTATATGCAAGATAATGGATCCCATAAACATATTACTAATCTAAGTAGCAATAATGAGACAACAATTATGCAAGATGAGCATAACAAAGAGAAATAACAAATAGTTTGTTATCAACCTACAAGACAAAAGTATTAATGACAAAAGATGTGAATATCATAAGACAACATCTTATAAAACAAATAATCTACTACTAGACACAAAGTTATCACATAGCATCTAGACAAATAATCATAGCATGACATTGTTTAAGATACTACATTATGAAATTGTTTTGAAGTTAGGCTTAGTTACTTAAGCACACTTACCCATTAATTAACACAATGATCTTTGTGTAAAATAAAATGACTTCTAAATGTTCATCATACCAAAAAGCACTTAGACATATTGGTGCACACATGGCGAACAAATAATGTGACATTGTCACAAAAGTAATGAAACGATAGGTTCATGCAAACAATTCTGCCATTTTAGAAGCATGCATCATTTAGACCATCCTACGAAGGAAACTCAATGAATGTCAACTAGAGACAAAAGCTATCTAACACCATGTATTAAAAATGACATATAGTGAGTTAATAAGTAATACATTAATTTTACGAAATAGCATATAATGAAAGAATGAACATATCATACAAATCATGTTAACATGAAGCATATAAACATGTAGACAAAACCTTTCCATGGTTTACACATTTGACTATCAATCATGATAACGTCAAGATACTAAATCATATCAACCAATCAACATGTAATCAACACATGTAATGCAAGTAATTTTAAAGAAAAATCACATCTACTACTTGTTTGATTAATATTCCTAAGATAAGATAAACTATCATCTTTTAATACTTACTTTAGGCAAGTATTGGAATAAAGATTTTTCAAGTTGGAGAATGAATATGAGACTATTACTAGCGGTGCTCAATTAAGGCTAAACACGACCATTTTTACGGGTGATTCCCCATACCCAACTTCTCTGCTGGAAGCAATTTAACCGTTAGGTTAAATTGAGTTTCTAGTGCAATAAATTCTCCGGTAGTCATTCTCATGTCTGAAAGATATGAATTCCTATTTTTGCCTATCAAAGTATATAAAATATGATAGTTTACCAATTACTTGGCTTAATGAGACTCAACTATTTCTATTAAAACTAATGTGATGAAGATGTCATGTTATACACGGGAATTTGACAAATATGTGTCAACAGATTTTAATCTTTGTGTTTGGAATCTAAGGTTGAGTGATCTAAAGGGTGACATCTTTTAAGTTGAGTTTAAGTATGTGTTATGCAAGTGATTTGATCATCTAAGACCAAGAGATATGTGTGTGTATGATAATGGAATATGTTGAGAACGTTCTCAAGAAAGCTCTTTGGAACAAGAATCTGAGTAAAGTTACCAACTTTAATAGATCTTGTGTATGCTCTAGAGATGTGTAGGATACACACAAGGTTTGAACTAGATTATGAGAAAGGTTTGGTTATGATGTACGCTTGAAAGAAGATAGATACACAAAGTATCTTTCAATAAGTAAGGTTATCATGCTTAAGAGAATAAGTATGACAAGATGAGGGGAATAGTTCATAGAGCTTATGGGTGTAATGAAATCTCTTGTAACATAACCATTCATGTTGGAAGGAGAGAATGATGCATAGGATATACATTATCCTAAACGCATGATTTCTAAGGCATGATGCTTTCCCAAACATCATGTTTTCCTAAATGAAGCCAAAGTGTTTGAACAAAGGGCTTTTTGAGCAATGCACTCAATGGATTCAAATGATGATAACAATTGTGGTGTTGAAATGGTTTCTTGTAGTATGGAAGTACTTTAGGTTTCATGGATGTTTAAGATAGCAAAGACGAAGACTAATTCTTGTGATCTATTGAGTGGTACAACTAGTGAATGATTAGAAGCTTTGGCCTGATACATATCACAGAGGTGAATGTGATGGGATGATGGTGAAAGTACAAGTGTACTTTGGTGATAGGATAAGTGTTTTAACATTTGTAGTTAAAATTACTTGGGTGTTGATTCTTTCGGAGGTGACTTTTAATTACTACAATTGTTTGTCAGTTTTACTTGAATATTTCGGACGAAATACTTAAGTTGTCAATCCTGCTTGGAGACAAGACTTGATAATTACATCTATAACCTAAGTGAGAGTTATGACTTGATGCAAATCTTAATTGTCTTGAAAGATGACATTTTAACCAAGTAAGGCAACATATGTGAATACTGGAAAATATCAATAGTTATCAGTTGGACTTGTGATCTATGATATTTTTTCCAACAGTGAGTTCGGACTTGTTAGGAGGTTGTCAATTTACAAATCAAGCTAGTGAATGAGTAAAGGACGGGAGGATGCAGTGAATGTGTGTAATGATCACAAATACTCAGTGGTTTACCGAAAAGGTACCTTGGAACATTTTCATGAAATTTGAAATTGTGATTAGATATGATTATCCTATTTTGTGTTTGGTGAGATGTCCTAATCCTAATTTGAGTGAACATCAGTGATAAGAATCCTAAGAACTAGAATCAATAATCTAAGGATCGGGATTAGTCGGGAATTTTGAAAAAGTTACTATTGAGACTGACGGATCCAATTGACAACAAGTGCAGATCCCATATTTGGGTTCCGCAGAATCCACAGGATGAGGAATGGCGGAGCCAAAGTGTACAACAGGCGGAACCAAAATTTGGGATCCGTCATATCCGCCATGTGGAAGTCCTAATTCTAAACAGAGAGATATGCATATTTTGTGTTACCCGCTCAAATCCCGAAAATTCTCCTAAAACATATGTAACTACTAACATGTGATAGAGTAAAACTAAAAACACATATTCTAACTCACGTTTGCACATAGATCAATTTGATGATAGTAACTTACCATAAATGGATGTTAAGCCAAACAGTGGCTTAAACATGGAAACTTGATAACATCAAAGTGTTATCGTCCTGCATGACATGGTTAGTTCATATGATCATTCAAAGATAAGTTTCTATCCTATGACAAGATAAATACATCAAACATCATTGTTGAAAGCAATTATACCAAACACCTTTTTCAAAGATACTGTTAGATAAACTCTTAAGGTAGTGACATATTTCAATGTTTGAACCATTAGGTGAGATCATGTGCTAATTAACAATTTTCAAGATACTTAACTAGTTTTACTTAGATCATATTCCTAAGTAAGTTATGCAAAGATTTCACATAACATATGCAAACAAAAATATCCAAGTCTATAAGTGAAACAAACACAGTTTATCAATTTATTGCACAATATCTAGCAAATGTTCTTTTATGCATAAAACAAGCAATTGATAAACAAGCAAATAATTGTCATGGCAAAACACTTATGTATTTCCTATCAACAAATTCAATCACAATTACCAACAGGAAAATCACATGTATGCAAATAACTTAAAACAGATAGTCACATAGCATAGTATAAATGAAAAGATACTTTTCGTCACTTTGCGTTTAAATATGACGATGTATGCCAAGCTTGATTTGTTTCCTTTATATTACCAAATTCTTTAGTTTCAAAAGAAATCATATCAATGTTCAAAGAATACTAACTTACATTGCCTGACGTAAAAGTTTAAGTTACTGTGTCAAAATAAAACTTAATATATTGAACAGGTTGTAGTATTTGATTTGTTTTACCTACTTTAATTTAGATTTAGGACTTGAGATTATTTTTAAATGAAAGTAGACGAAATTCCCTTCAAAATGATAGGTGGCACGACTTCTACGGACTTACGGTTAATTAGTTATGATTTTTTGAAGTTTGACAAAAACTGTACACTGAACAGACGGATCTGGCAGATCCTTTTTGAGGGATCCGCCCTTTGTGTGATTTGGATCCGCCGGGACCTGTACCAGATTCACCTAAACTCGTATTTTGACATAAGGAAAACGTGTAGGACTTGCTAGACTTAATATTAAAATATATTACACATATTTAACAACATTTTTAATTATGTGACTTATCTAAACATTTACAAAGAGATTTTTCAACTACATTAATGGCTATTCCAAACGCCCCTTTAAAACTCGTGTTTTTCGTAAATTAGCTTTACGCACACAATTTGACACTTAATCTTTTTAAGAAATATTTTCTCTTGATTTTTCAAAGACATCTTCAAGTTTGTATACAAAGTAATATTTAACAACAAAGTTTCTAAGTATACTTTCTGAAACATTTTTCATATTACATTCTGCTTCAATGGTAATTTGACACATGGATCGTACTTCATTTTAAAAACCATTTGTTTTGAAAATGAGAGCCACGTTGCTCTGATACCAATTGTGGAAACGTAGAGGGGGGGGTGAATACGTTTACCGTTTAAAAACTTAAAACTTGTTGTATCAAATTTCCAATTTGGCTTGTTCTAATATGAAAGATGTTTGTTGTAGTTTATGACTACCAAGTTGTCACACAAGTATTATCAAATAATCACAACACAAGCAATCACATAATGCAAACATAAATGTAAAGAGATAAGTAAAAGAAAGCGCAAACCGAACACGATGATTTATAGTGGTTCGGTCACGGAGCTCCTCTCCGCCCTACTCCACTCCCCGAGTACCCAACTCGAGAGTTACTTCACTAGATAAACAAGCTCCCATTCTAAGGCGGAGAAAACCTTTACACGTCGATTACTTCCTTTTCCGGTACTAAGCTAAACACCGGGTTCTTTACAAGGGCACAACCACTCCCGTTGGTTCTTTACAAGGGTATAACCACTCCCATCGTCGTTTATACAATTTCTGACACTAAGCTAGATGTCGAGTTCTTTACAAGGGTACAACCACTCCCGCTATGTTTTATGGCCCAACATAGAAACCTTGTGTTTTATGGCACAAACACATAAACCACCTAATCTAGTATGGTGTGTTACAATGATGTTTACAATGATCAATGATGATCCATGACATAAGTGTATCATGGATATGAATGCCTACTCTATATGAACTTCCATTGATCGGAAGCCTTCAATGTATGAAGATCACAAGCTCCCTAAACTTGTTGTGATGGATCTTCATATATGCATCTTCATGGTGGATCAGGAAGTATGCTATGGATGATGACTCATGATCTTGAGCTTGCTTCACAGGATCATAACAAGCGTGTGCTTACAACATAATAAAAGTTAGTAACATTATGATCATTATGTAAAGCGTGATTAATGTATGAATCTACATGGTTTGCTACTGATCTAAGTGTGTGAAATAATAAAGGGAATGTGTATTCTAGTTGGATGAAACTATGGGTAAACAATGGGCTGCTATTTATAGCCAACAAGAATTATGCCCGGCGGATCTGGCGGATCCCATAAATTGGATCCGTCCTTTATATCATTTGGATCCGCGGGTGTCAGACAGAAAAGCTTTTCACAAATCTTTCCATATCTTGCCATATCTTTCTATATCTACCATATCTTTCCATATCTTATCAAATCTTTCCATATCTACCAAATCTTTCCATAACTACCAAAGTCAACTTTGTTAATTAAAAATCTTTCTAAAATATATTTGAAATCTTCCTAAGATTTTCTAATGAGGTATGCCATGATGTCATGTATATATTTTCATTTTAAGATTTAAAATGTAAATAATGTAAATGTATATATGTATGTATCCTAGTGATCATGTAACATGTATATGCTAGCTTAACTAATATATGTTCAATATGTATCATGTTAGTTTGACACCTAAAGTGTACTTATCCTATTAAACTTAGGAAACATGATAATGAGGTTCTAAGTATAATGATTAACCTTTTAATATACTTAATGACCTAGCCGTATTTTAAACATTCTAAAAGGTTTGTTAAGGTTTGATCATAATGCCACATAACAAACATGTACGAACCTGTGTTGTATCATACGAAGACTTGAGAATTCGAGAGGTGTTGAATGTATGTTGAGACAATATAAGATTACAAGTAACTTGTACATTTTATGCTATGTATCAAGTTACATGTTTGTCATCAATCAAAACAAACGAGATTGCTCGTACTAGCAATCTCCTTAACGAGACTGCTTGCACTAACAGGCTGTACACGAGAAAAGGGAAGGGGGTTTAATGGGATTTTGATCCTCGTTGGTGTATCGTGTGTCGGTTTAAGCTTAAAAGTTACCGTAAAGTCCCGGTTTGACCTTTTTTTTGGACACGTATACGCAAAATAAATTTTTTATTGATGTTTCTTTTAGAAAAATAATAAATTATTATTATTATTTGATAAAAAATACATTTATTTGACTGCTACCATATATATTGTGCTGTCGGTACGCGTGTGGGGTTGCTTTTCAATAATTACGAGAAAGCTCTCAGTAAATTACGAAACTTGTCAGAAACTATCATAAATGGAATAATTTACGCTTACTGGAAAAAATAAACTTTTTTAGCACTGACTGTAAGCTACAGTATGCGGGACAGATCCCAAAAATGCTCAAAAATAATCAGAAACATGCAATCGCGCATAGAAATGCTCAGCTTAAAATAATAAATAACAATTTATTATTAATTCAAAATGTGAAAATTACCATTTGTCACAGTCTCCCCAGCTAATAGGGAAATTCGTCCCGGATTTCAATTTGCGTTACTCAATGAGTTCGAAAATATATGAGGATATTTTCGCTTGATTTCATCCTCTCGCTCCCATGTGTACTTGGGGCCTCTGAGAGAGTTCTGACAGACCTTCACAATTGGGATACGACTCTGCTTTAGCCGTTTAACTTCCCGGTCCATAATTTCAATTGGTTCCTCGATGAAATTCAGTTTCTCGTCAAGCAGAATCTCGTCCAAAGGAATGACGGCGTTATCATCAGATAAACACTTTTTCAAGTTGCTGACATGAAAAACGTCATGCACAGCGCTGAGCTCGGATTGCAGTTCGAGTCGGTAGGCTACCGGCCCGATTCTGGCAAGAATTTCGAAAGGTCCAATATAGCGAGTTTTCAGCTTCCCACGCTTACCAAATCTTATCACGCCTTTCCACGGCGAGACCTTTAACATCACTTTGTCACCCACTTGGAACTCAAGGGGTTTTTGCCTCTTGTCGGCATAGCTCTTTTGACGATTACGAGCCGCTTGCATTCGGCTCTTGATCTGCACAATCTTTTCAGTAGTCTCGTGGACTAGATCTGGT
Source organism: Artemisia tridentata subsp. tridentata (assembly GCA_021014915.2). Classification (NCBI taxonomy): domain Eukaryota; kingdom Viridiplantae; phylum Streptophyta; class Magnoliopsida; order Asterales; family Asteraceae; genus Artemisia; species Artemisia tridentata. The sequence continues at coordinate 313,043,747 of CP139509.1, forward strand.
CCAGTAAGTTGACTTTCTCCAACTTTCGTCCAACATATTGGCGATCTACACTTACGACCATAAAGCGCCTCATACGGTGCAGCCTTAATGATGGTGTAATAGCTGTTGTTGTAGGAAAACTCGGCTAAAGGCAAATGTCTATCCCAGCCGTTCCCGAAGTCAATCACACAGGCTCTCAGCATATCCTCTAACGTCGGAATGGTCCTTTCACTCTGATCATCAGTCTGAGGATGATAAACTGTACTCATGTCAAGGTCGGTTCCCAATGCGTCCTGGAGCGACTTCCAAAAGTTAGGCGTGAACCGGCTGTCTTGATCAGAGATGATAAAGACAGGCACACCATGCCTTGCGACAAATTCCTTCACATACAGTCGCGTAAGTTTGTCCATGCTATCATTCTCCTTTATAGGGAGGAAATGAGCTGATTTAGTGAGACAGTCAACAATCACCCAGATCGTGTCGTAACCGCTCGACGTCTTTGGCAGCTTGGTGATAAAATCCATAGTGATGCGCTCCCATTTCCATTCTTGAACTTCAGGTTGAACAAGCAGACCGGATGGTCTCTAATGTTCAGTCATGACCTTCGAGCACGTTAAACATTTGCTGACGTACTCAGCTATATGGCCTTCATGTTTGGCCACCAATATAACTTCTTCAAATCCAGGTACATCTTGTCGGATCCTGGATGGATGGAGTATTTGGATTTATGGGATTCGTGCATGATCAAATCATGAATTCCTCCGTATAGCGGGATCCAACTCCTGTCCCCATAGCACAAAACTCCATCGGATATTTTTACGAAGTCATTCTCACTTTCTAGCATTCCGTAAATCTTCTTACGCGATTGGTTTTCTTCCTTGAGTGCCTTGACCTGAGCCTCAAGAATTTTTGCTGGAAGCGGCGAACTGATCATCATCCCTAACGATCTGACTCTGAGGGGTTTGATCCGCTCTTTTCTGCTAAGCGCATCGGCAACCACATTTGCCTTGCCTGGGTGGTAACAGATCTCACAATTATAGTCGCTAAGCAATTCCAACCATCAGCGTTGTCTCATGTTCTGCTTCTTCTGGTTCAGGATGTGTTGTAGGCTTTTGTGCTCAGTATACACCACACACTTAGTGCCATAAAAATAGTGCCTCCAAATTCTAAGTGCAAACACGACTGATCCTAACTCTAGTTCATGGGTTGTGTAGTTTTTCTCATGGGTTTTCAGCTGACGAGAAGTGATGATGCTTCTTTAGGAGATGATAGTGATGATGCTTCTTTAGGAGATGGCACCGATTGAATTATGTTTTCTAGAATTTAGTTATTTGTTTTGTTTATACATATTGCTTTTTCACAGCTTGTTATTGCTTATTTAGTGCTTTTTTGTCTTAATTTCTGTCTTTTTTTTAAAGCTCTGTAATAGTTTAATATTATTAATAAAATTCAGATTGTTTAATTACCTTGTCTCCTTTACTTTTATGTTAAAATTTAGTTTCTTGAGGTCGGAAGTACGAAAAGGGAACAGTATTAGTATATATGGATTTTTTGTTTGGTGTTTACACAATTACACTGGTTTGAATTTTAAAAACAATGTTTTTCTTGTAATCATAAGCTTCTGCATTATTGTCACGCTTGTGATTCTTTTCCAGCTCCTTGGACTTACTGTTGGAGGCATTTTTGCCAGCTTACTTGCATTCATGCCAACTGGATGGGCAATCCTGCAAGTAAGCAAGCTCAAATTTGTTTTCATTTCCATTTTCCACAATAACTATTTCCAAAATTCAATAATCTTTATACCAGAAAGTTACTTGCAATGCAGAATGTTAGGAATATATTAGCACGCACGCACACAATAATAACTGTAGGAAATTAATAAAAGGAAGATTGTCCCTATTCTGAAAATATATAGACAATGCGCTATTCTGAAATTATATAGACAATGTACAGAAGAGGTATACTGATGACTATACGCTGCTGGTTGATGTTGTGGAACAGCAGCGTGATCTTTGGAAGCAGCAGGCTGCAGATAAGCCACAATGGGATGATTTAGTAGCACGGAGTGTGGAAATGAATCAGCGGGCAGTGAAATTGGTACAACGGTTTGATGAACTGGAAGGGGCTGATGCATTCAAACGGCAGATTCGTGAATTAACACGGTTGAATGGATCATTGGAACAGCGGTTTAATGCATTGGGATGGCTTGCTGATTTACTGAGACGGCGGACTAATGTATTGGCTCAGCGGTATAATGCATATGAGCCAAATTTGAAGTTTTTTAATGCAATGTACAAGGAGCATTTGGCACAAAAGAAGAACACCGAGCCATGTGCGGCACATACCTCTTAATGACATTACCATCACAACACTATGGTGACTAATTTTCATATTCTTGTTTGTATTATTGGAATGAATTTATCTTTTTATTTATGGGAATGACTTTTACCAAAGATTTTTTTTACTATATTTTGCGTTATCATTAAGTTACTGGACTACCCTAATTGAAAATCAGTAAGAAATAATAACTGACTGGCTTGACCTAACTAAATTTGGCTCATCAATAGACAATGCGCTTGACCCGCCCATTTTGCCAACATTCATAGAAGGAAGATTGTCCCTATTCTGAAAATATATAGATAGAGAAGGAAGTGTACAAGATCCATAGCAACCAATGTGGTTAATAGAGAAACTTATTCAGGTCCTTAATGAATTTAGGTGGATTTCAATTAATTTCGAGAAATCATGAATGCATTGCTTTTGCAGATAGCACAAGCATGCAGACCAGTGGTGAAGGCATTGGGAATGTGGGGATCGGTGAAAGCACTAGGGAGAGGATACGAGTATATGATAGGGGTGATGATCTTCACACCAGTGGCCATACTTGCATGGTTCCCAATAGTATACGATTTCCAAACAAGGCTTCTTTTCAACCAAGCATTCAGTAGAGGGCTACAGATCCAACGTATTCTAGCTGGTGGCAAGAAAAACAAGTAGGCATTGGTAGCATTAGTAATAGCAGCCATACTATACTTAGCAAGTAGATGTAGGATTCGTAGACAGTAACTCTAATGCTCAATCAAGAGATAGAAGGTAGATCCGTAGACTGATCGTATGTAGTTTCAACTGTATATGTCTATGATGTGCATTAAGCACTTGTTTATAAAAAATCTAATTATTAAAAAAATGTTCCTTTGATCATATAATGCATTAAGCACTTGTTTATTCATACCTTAAGTGATTAAGATGTAGAAATGAATATTTACAACTAAATACTTGTTTATTTGATAAGTTTATGTTTAATGAGTTTATATTTTGTGATCATTAAAACATAGAGATATGAATAATGTTTTTAGGCATTATTTATGTCAAAAATCTCCCCCTTTTTGATGATTACAAAACTTAAACTTATTAAATCCAAAAATTTATTTTTGGACAAGTATTTAGTGAGTTTACATTCACTTCTCCCCCTTTTTGTAGAATCAAAAAGGTTATGCCGACAAAATTTAGAAACTAAATTTGTCGGGACGAGAACTCCCCCTTGATATTTACTCCCCCTCGTTCGAGGGCACCAAGGAAACGAGCTATGGAAATCTTGGCTACAAAAACAAGTTAGGAGACACAAGATACATATACATAGCAAAATATTTAGAACAACCAACTAATGCATTCAAGATGATCATATATAACATATGAATCATCATTACATTACATAAAATACTTGAAACATAATGATTACAACATAACTAGAAATACTAATGGTCCTCATATTGCCGAAGAGAGCGATTGGACTTGCTTGCAACACAAAAGGGTGAGGGATTTTATTTTGAGGCGGAAAGCATGTGGATGGGTTTTAGATATGTGATGGTGAGGGAAATGGAGCGGATCCATTGATGTTATATCGTTGGAGTGAAGGAATGGGATAGGGACGAGTGAGTAGATATTCGATCCAAGAAATATCTTCACTTAGGTGGAGGATTTGTTTTTGAAGGAAGATGCAACAAGGGCAATAGTGGGTGTGATTTGTAACTTGATCGAAGTTAAGAGAGTGGGGTAGGCGATTTGAGTAAGGTGAGGATGGAGGTTGTCCCTTGTTGCGTTGTGTGAGGTGCATAGCAAGGAGATCATTAAGATCGTGGATTTGGTTAATTTCTTCATGAAGCTTTTGCCTTTCATGAATGGGGATTTGGTTATTTGGTGGAAATGGATGGTATTGGGGTGAAAGGTTTGATGTTTGACCAAGGTGATGAGGGTTTTCAAGTATTCCATTGAAGTTGGTTTAAGGTTTAGGGGAGTAGTTTGGAATGAATGTGGATGTTTGGCCAAAATGGTAGGGTTTGTGAAATGGTTCAATGGAGTGAGGTTGTGATATTGGAGAGTAGTTGGGGATGAATGATGATGGAGGTGTTGGTTGTCTAGTTGTGATGGGCTTGTGGTGAGGGTTAGGTTTTCTTTTCCACCCGGGTTTTAAGGTCATCCTTGCTAGCTTAGAGGTTTTTGGTTTTGGGTTGATTGAAGAAGACATGATGGGATGATTGAATGTGGTGAGATATGGGGTTATTTATAGTGGAGGATTTGTGTTGTTTAGGAATGAAAAGGCTTGTTGGGTGTTTAGGACAAAATATGTTTGTGAATTTGGGGAATTATAGGATAAAATGGGCTAAAAAGCAGAAAAAGATTCTCTGAACCCGTCCAGCAGATGGCCGGTCCCCTTAATTATGGGCGGTCCCCTTAATAATTAAGGGGGCTGCCTTATGAATTAAGGGGGCCGCCCATCTGGTACCTTTCTTGGTTCCAGAAATGGGTTTTTCTGCAGAAATAGGTGAGGATGGCTATGTTTTGAGCTTTTGGTTTTAGGCAAGTCCCACTCTTTGAGGCAATAGAGAAACATATTAAGCATGCATGGCATATAAGACAAATAAATAAGCAAGCAATAATTAATATCTAGCAATTAAGAGAATTAAGGAACCTAATCATCTAAGGCAAGGGTAATGAAGCAAAGGCACTAGAAACTAATGGGGAATAGGTGATAGAACAATTGTGAGGATGTGATTAATAAGCTTGTTCTAGTGTGTGCCTATATGCAACAAATGTGGAGATGTGATTGTTTCGACTCCTAAATGCAAAAATTTCCTAAGAAACAATCCAAGGTCTCCTTGATTTGATTTTGCTCAATATATGAATATCAAAGATGTATATATTAGATTATATACTTTGACAATTCATGTGAGATCTTTATGCATGAAAAAATGTTTTTAGCATTATTCAACAATGTAAGAAAAATAGTTTTCATGTGTTTTCCTAGATGTGAGAATGATTTGTAGAAAATAGATTGGGTTTTGTTTATAAATATGTTTATGCAAAGAAATATCCCAATCTTTTATTTTGTGCAAAACAGATTCCTAGACTCAGATGTGAGGAAACAGAAAAAGAAATTGTTATAGTCAGATGGTCGGTCCCCTTAATGATAAGCCGGTCCCCTTAATATTTAAGGGGACCGCCTTTATGACATTAAGGGGTCCGCCCATCTGGAAAAAATTTTTTTACTAAAAATGCAGAAAATTCAGTCAATTTGTTCCATCATTCCTAGGCCTAAACGTAAGTGGTTAAAGAGTTCACGCTTAAGGGGCTTAGTAAATATGTCTGCTAAGTTATCTTCCGATGCAACCTTTTCTATAGATATGTTTCCTTTTTGAACGTTATCGCGGAGGAAGTGGTGGCGTATTTCTATATGTTTAGTCCTAGAGTGTTGAACGGGATTCTAACTTAAATCTATAGCACCTTTATTATCACACATAATTGGGACGTCATCTAACCTAATGCCATAATCTACGAGAGCTTGTTTCATCCATAGTGCTTGTTGACATGCCTTTCCAGTGCTTACATATTCGGCTTCTGTGGTAGAAATAGCAAGAGTGCTTTGCTTCTTCGAGAACCAAGATGTTAGACAACATCCCATTAACGTGCAAATTCCGCTAGTGCTTTTTCTATCCACGTAGTCTCCCGCATGATCCGAATCCGCATAGACGATGGTTTCTATGCCCGATCTCTTAGGATACCATAATCCTAAGTGTATAGTGCCTTTAATGTATCGGAAGATACGCTTAACCGCTTCTAGGTGAGAGGTTTTGGGATCCTCTTGAAAGCGAGCACAAAGACAGACACTAAACATGATATCCGGTCTACTTGCCGTTAAGTATAGTAAACTACCTATCATTCCTCTATACTTAGTGTTTTCTACGGACTCACCCTCTTCATCTCTTGTGAGTTTTACTTCCGTAGACATTGGTGTCTTCATGGGCTTAGCGTCTTCTAATCCAAATTTCTTAAGCATTTCCTTAATGTACTTAGATTGATTAAAAAATATTCCATCTTCTAATTGTTTTATTTGTAATCCTAGGAAGAAATTAAGTTCACCCATCATACTCATCTCAAACTCATCATGCATGATTTTGGCGAATTCATCACACATATCCTGACAAGTCGATCCGAATATAATGTCGTCGACATATATTTGGACAATGATGAGATTTGGGTTTTTCTTTTTCGTGAAAAGAGTGTTATCTACCATTCCCATGGAATAATCATGTTTAATAAGAAATGCCTTTAATAGATCATACCAAGCCTTGGGAGCTTGTTTGAGTCCATATAAAGCTTTCTTGAGTTTATAAACATAATCAGGTTTTGCGAAGTCAATGAATCCTGGAGGTTGTGCCACGTATACCTCCTCATTGATAAAACCGTTAAGGAATGCACTTTTACGTCCATTTGAAATAACTTAAAATCTAGGGCGCATGCATAGGCAAGTAGTATTCTTATAGATTCTAATCTAGCTACGGGGGCATAAGTTTCATCATAATCTATTCCTTCTTGTTGATTATATCCTTGGGCAACTAACCTAGCCTTGTTCCTAGTAACTATTCCATTTTCATCTAAGTTATTTCTATAAACCCACTTAGTTCCTATGATGGTCATGTTCATGGGATTTGGGACTAGTTCCCAAACGTCATTAGTCTTAAATTGATTTAGTTCTTCTTGCATAGCCATAACCCAACTTTCATCTTTTAATGCCTCGTTTATATTTTTAGGTTCTATAGTTGATAGGAAACAAAAGAAGTTATTTTTATCTTGAGCTTGTGATCTAAGGGTTCTTTGATTTAAGTTTCCTATTATATTATCTAATGGGTGTGATTTAGATTCCTTAACATTTACTATTTCATTTTCACCTAATATTATATCTTCATTATCATCACCTAAGGGTTTAATTTTACTAACCTCAATAGCTTCTTCTTCAACTAGGTCATCATCTTCTAGGGGCAATGTCTTAGGTGGTGGTGGAGTTTCATCAAATGTTACATTTAAGGACTCTTCTACTTTCATAGTGTGTTTATTGAGTATTATGTATGCTTTACTATTTTGTGAATACCCTAGAAAGATTCCTTCGTACGACTTAGGATCAAACTTAGTAAGGTAATCTTTTGTATTGAGAACAAAACATTTGCTCCCGAATACCCTAAAGTAATTTAAATTAGGTTTTCTACCTCTTAATAACTCATATGGGGTTTTTCCTAATATTCTCCTAATTGAGACTCTATTTATTATATATGTTGATGTATCTACGGCATGGCACCAAAATTTTTGTGGGATAGATTGTTCATTTAGCATTGTTCTACTCATTTCTTGTAAGGTTCGATTCTTTCTTTCTACTACCCCATTTGATTGTGGAGTGCGAGGAGCGGAGAAATTGTGAGATATCCCATTTAAATCACAATATTTTCCGAATTGCACTTCGTTATCAAATTCCCGACCATGGTCCGTCCTAATTGATACTATAGAACATCCTAATTTATTTTGAATCATTTTACTAAATATTTCAAATTTATTAAAGGCTTCTGTTTTATCACTTAAAAAACTAGTCCACGTGTATCGTGAATAGTCATCTACAATTACTAAGGTATAACGATTACCTCCGTAACTCCGCATAGCGGTTGGACCAAAAAGGTCCATGTGTAATAATTCTAGACATCTATTAGTGGAGACTATATTCTTAGCTTTGTTACTAGCATGTGCTTGTTTTCCTATTTTACATGCATCGCAAAAGTGTTGGTCATATCTTAGGTTAGGCAAGTTTTTAACTAATTCTTTAGAGGCTAGGGATTGTATTTGTTGCATATTTGCGTGACCTAATCTTCTATGCCACAATGTAGAGTTTTCATCTAAGGTTGCTAGACATATTTTATCTTCCGGTTTATTTCCTAGTTTCATAACATATACGCCACCTTTCCTAATTCCTCTTCCTATGACCTTTCCGTCCTTAACTATTTCGCTATCTTTACTTGTAAAAGTAACCCTACACTTATTATCGCATATTTGTCCTATACTAAGCAAGTTATATGTTAAGTTATCTACATGCTCAACATTTTCAATAGTTAGGGAGTCTTGAGAGATCGTACCTTTGCCAATGATTTTTCCACGAAAATCACTACCGAAAATAACGTTACCTCCGTTGTATGCCTTGTAGGAGGAGAATAGCTTCCGGTTTCCCGTCATGTGCTTCGAGCATCCGCTATCCTTAATCCATTCGTCGGGCTCCAAATTTATTCCTAGACATATTTCATCGGTGGCTTGAGCTACAAGGCACTTTTCGTCTTTTGCTTTGTCCGCTTCATATTTGTCGCTATCGCTCCATGTTCCACTAACAAATGCGCTTTCGTAATCATAACCCGGTGGCTTTGGACATTCGCCAATGAGATGGTTTTGACTTCCACATCTAAAGCACTTTCTTTTCCCGTAGTTATCATTTCTATTTCTTTGTAGCGATCTTCTTTCATCTCGCGGTTGTCTCGTGAATCTTCCTCGTCTCTTGAAGAATTTCTTGAATTCTCTAATGGCCATTGCATATTCTTCGTCTTCACTCTCGTCACTTGAATCATCGTCATCACTAAGTTCCTTTTTGGCTTTTAGCGCGAGAGACTTGATTTGATCTTTCTTGCTCTTGACCGTCTCCGAGTCCCTTTTTATAATTTCTTCATGAACCTTTAAGTTGCCAATAAGCTCATCAAGTGATAACGTCATCAAGTTCTTTTACTCTTCAATCGCCGTGACCTTCGCGCACCATTTTGGATGTAATGCCCTAAGAAATTTCCTTACACAATTTTTGCTAGAAAAAGTCTCATCAAGTGCTTTTAAACTTGTGATGATTGTGTTAAATTTAGCAAATGCATTATCAATAGATTCCTCTTCAGGAATTGTAAATTGTTCATATTGTTGCACAAGAAGATCTATTTTATTATCTTTGACTTGACTATTACCTTGGTGAGTGATTAGTAAAGAATCCCAAATTTCTTTTGCGGTTTGACACATAAAAATTCTTTCATATTCTTTGCGTGGTAACGCATTATAAATAACCATTTTAGCTTCATTATTTTTTGCTAGTTTCTTTTTTAAATCATCATTTTGTTTTTCAAAAGGTACAATTTCATCTATTTTAGTTAGGATATTATATTGAATAGGGGGAAAATCACCATAGGTAATAACATGCCAAAGATCAAGATCCTTTGATTTCACATAAGTTTCGAATCTATTTTTCCAATAAAGAAAACCATCACTTTCAAATAGTGGTGGTCTTTGCATAGATTGCCCTTCTAAATATTTTAAAGATTCCATAGATCGTTTCAAGTTTTAAAATACAGTTAATTTTAAAAATCTTGTTTGACCTGGCTCTTGATACCAATTGTGGAAAACTAGAGGGGGGGGGGTTGAATAGTTTTATGTCCTTTTAAAATTTATTATGAAAACTTTATTTACTTTTTAAAACTTAGATTCGAATTTATGTGATCTCAACTTCTTGAACAATATGAACAATATGTATATAAGTAAATATAAATAAGTAATGCAAGTAAGGTAATAAAATGAAATAAAAGCTAGAGATAGAAAGATCTAACCGAGAGACAAGAGATTTATAGTGGTTCGGCTACAAGGACACCTTCCTTGCCCTACTCCACTCCCCGAGCACCTAACTCGAGAGTTTTCTTCACTATGTCAACAAGCTCCCTTATGGCGGAGAAAACCTTTACACAACTTTAGCTTACACCGGCTTAACGACACAAAGCTAGATGTCGAGTTCTAATCGTAGCTAGAACCAATCTCACAACTTAAACACGACTTAATCACACCTTCTTCTTCACGACTACTTCACGACTTCTTCACGACTTCTTCACAACTTCTTCACGACTTCTTCACGACTTCTTCACGACACTTCACGACTTCTTCACTACTTCTTCACGACACTTCACGACTAAGCACAACCTATGTTCACTACTACTTCTTCACACCTTCACTACTTACACACCTTAACAACACAACTTCTCTACTTACACACTAACCTATCCCAAACAATTATACACACAACTATCTAACAACAATACACAACTTATATACAAATATATATGATGACACAAACAACTTAGGTATCTAAGTTGCAATACTTCTTCTAGTTGTTGAAGGAGTATTCTTCTCTTGCACTTGAATGGAGGAAGCTTGGATCACTTAGAAACCAAAGCTTAAGATTATATGATCAAAGGGTTTTTGAAGATATGAAATGTGATTTAAAACAGAAAGTTTCAGTGTGCAAAAGGTGAGTAAAAGTCCAGGAGAAGGCTGGTATTTATAGGAGAAAAATTGGACAGCTGGAGGTCTACTGGAGCGGGGGCGGTCCCCTTAATTATTAAGGGGGCCGCCTAGCAAAATTAAGGGGGCCGCCCCTACTGAACGTTGGCCAATTTTGTCCTTTTGTGGGGAAGGTTTTTCTGGAACATTTTAACTGATTTTGGTTAAAAATTTGAATTCATATTTTTATAAAAGATTAAACATTTTTATTTAATACCAAAAATGTTTTTCAAAAATATATAGAATGTTTTTGATGTTTTATAAAAAATCTAATTATTAAGAAAATGTTCCTTTGATCATATAATGCATTAAGCACTTGTTTATTCATACCTTAAGTGATTAAGATGTAGAAATGAATATTTACAACTAAATACTTGTTTATTTGATAAGTTTATGTTTAATGAGTTTATATTTTGTGATCATTAAAACATAGAGATATGAATAATGTTTTTAGGCATTATTTATGTCAACAATTACAATACAGATTCGCCATCGGACTAGCAGCCTAAATGTTATTCTTATTGATAAACATATTTCACTTCTAGTGAAGAAAGATTGCATATATGTCATAATAAATGTTTGGCGCGTCCAAAACATTCTTGGAATCATCGTCTCCCACAATCAGAGCCCTATTATTCTTGGCTTCCTTAAGATCAAAAGATATACCTTTGTTGAAGCTTGTTGAAGCTTCAAATACAATAATGTTCTCAAGAATGGTTACTAACGGGGAATTTTCCACAACAGTGAAAGCAAATCTGACCCAGTCATCACAAACCTAATTAAGTATATAACCCTTTCATCCTATACGACCCATATGATTATTCTTGGTTAAATATTGTAGTTTATAATATTCTTTTACCCCTAGCAGATAAAACACATCCAAGTCTATTAGTTATGTTTACCAAAGTTATTGACTAATTGTGTGTCCATTTGGGTCGCTCTATCAAATCTCTTGCGATACACAAACATAAAGGATCTGTAGGACAGCAGCATAAACATTAATCTGGCAGCCCTTTCACATAAGAGCATAAACATTAATATGTAGGACAGCAGCATAAACATTAAGGAGATTTTTAATTTTTTCCATATATATTTCTGTCTTTGATCCTTTCACAACTAAAGCTGTTATGCTTAGGTAAGTCACCAGAGCATAGGAAGATTATGATGTATAAATAATTTCTAGGACAGAAAGTATTCTACTACTTATTATCTGCTGATTCTTGTTAATTATGTTTTGACTACGTACGTAGCAAACAATTAGATTGTTAATTTTTCGAGTTACATCTTGTATTTAGGCTGCATATAATACATCATTAATATGATTGCCATATTTATCCAAATTTTTTATTAATCTCTTCTTTATGCATATGTGATGTAGGAATCTATATACAAGCGTCCACCTACAGGATTTGAGCTTTTTTTGCATACTCATACCAGCGGCCATGACAAGAAAACATTTATTAATGAGAAGTCAAAAACAATTAATGTAAGTTCTGATCGAGTTCCTTATTAAACAATATAGTTCTTAGTTGTATGATTACTCATGATAAAATGTACACACTTATAGGAGAGTGTGTTGCGTCTAAGGTAAGAAAGGGAGGAAAATCCAGCTTCTGCAGAAAGTCAGGTAGACGAAACAACACTTTACATTGCAGCAGCAAGTGGTGCAAAGAAAAGAAACTTGTATGGTGCTGGGTCAAAAAGAGTTGATTATATTACAGATACTAGAAATAAAACAACTGCAGTTACCAAGGTAGACGACGGGCGGGAGAAAAAGTCTAAGAAAATGGAGAGAAAGATCAACAAATTAAGTAAAACTCTTGAGATTGTGTGCAATCATTTCAATATAACCCTTCCAGATTGTGATTCTGATGGTGAAAGTTCTGATGGAGGAGATGCTCGTCCAGGTCCCACTACTAGTCACTCCCGAGCAGGTGGAAGTCTTTATGATGATGGTTTGTTCTTTTCAGTTTATTTTATTTGTTTTGAGACATCATTAGAATGATGGTTTCGGTTAGCAGCCTTAATATTTATGTAAGAATGATCTATTTATTATCGTGTGTTTTATATTTCAAGAATATTTGTGTTAAATGTGTGGTTTTTATATTAGATGCTACATATTTGTCACATTTTAAATATTAAAATAAAATCATAATTTACCAATATATTTACCCATGCATTATTCACAATATGACGTAAATATTTAGCCACGATTTACTCACAAAGAGTAGTGGGTAAGTTAGCTACGAATATACCCACAAATTATTCATGGCAAAGATGTCATGTTTGCCCATGATATTTACACACGGTCATATGCGTGGGTAACTTTTCCCACGGATTATCATGGGCAATATTTCCCACGCTTTTTACACACGACTATATACGTGGTTAATCCTATTCAAGGATTGTGATGGGGGAGTTGACTTTTACACACGAATAGTTTTGTGGGAAATTTTACCCACACAATACCCACGAGTATATCTATGGGTGTTTCGTGGTGAGATAGAAAATCCCACAAACAATTTACCCATGAATGCAAAACAAACGCCCACCAAGAATGACGTTGGTAAACTTACCCACAATATGAAAATGTCGTGGGCAAACAATTAGCATCGGAGGTTTTACCTATCTATAGAGAGTTGTGAGTAATCCGTGGGTACTACCCTGTTACCCACGAAAATATGGCTTTTACCCACAAATTCTGTCCGTGGCTATTTGCCTGATTTCTTGTAGTGATATATATATATATATATATATATATATATATATATATATATATATATATATATATATATATATATATTTTATATATATTATATATATATTATCGTATATATATATATATATATTTAATAAGTAAATGTTTAATTAATTAAGACTTATAATTAATTAAATAATCATTGAATAATTAATTTAATAATGGTGTTAGTGGGGTATTATTATATGATAAATTATTATAATTATTTATAATATTATAATGTTTATAACGACAGTTATAAGTATTTAGTTTTCGAGAAGTTTATAAGTGCGAGTGCATAAGTGTCAAAAATATATTTATAAGTCTTATAAGACATAAAAATATAAATTTAGGAAAATTAATATTTTTATTAATAAAAATCACCCGTTTCGTCTTTTAGTCGGTTTTTGTCCGAAAATAGTTTAAGTGTCGAAATTTTAGAAAAATCGGGCATGACCTATTCGTTTATTCAAGCGTTCCCATTTTTCTCAAGTGTTGCAAATTTCCTAAAAAAAATCCCTTTCTATTGGCTATAATTGCAAAAATAGTCCAAAAATTATTTAATTAATTAAGACTTATAATTAATTAAATAATCATTGAATAATTAATTTGATAATGGTGTTAGTGGGGTATTAATATATGATAAATTATTATAATTATTTATAATATTATAATGTTTATAACGACAGTTATAAGTATTTAGTTTTCGAGAAGTTTATAAGTGCGAGTGCATAAGTGCCAAAAATATATTTATAAGTCTTATAAGACCTAAAAATATTAATTTAGGAAAATTAATATTTTTATTAATAAAAATCACCCGTTTCGTCTTTTAGTCGGTTTTTGTCCGAAAATATTTTAAGTGTCGAAATTTTAAAAAAATCGGGCATGACCTATTCGTTTATTCAAGCTTTCTCATTTTTCTCTAGTGTTGCAAATTTCCTCAAAAATCCCTTTTTATTGGCTATAATTGCAAAAATAGTCCAACGTGTATATTTATCGATATAACTATACTTATCGTTACAATTACTTCATAGTTATAGTTTTCGCTAAAAAAATCAATGTTTAGTCAAAATTCCTTCAAAAGTAAAAAAAAAAAAGTCAACCCTCATAATTTTGGGCCGAAAATCCCTTTTAATTTACTTATTGGGCTTAAAATACCAAAACGAGCCCAAAATGGTATTTATCGATATAATTCGTTCTATTTTACAAAAATAATTATAGCGAGTCTAAAAATGTTCCAAAATTTATTTTTGTCTCCCGAGAGGTTTATTGGGCCGAGTAGGCCACATTGAGTCCAATAACACATTTTTAGTCCGATAACTAATTAATCCTTTTTAGTTATGTTATATTTTACGTTAAATATCAAATAAGCCAATAAGCACTTCCAATAAGCACTTGGGTTCAAAACAGCCCATGTAGGCCGAGTATATGATGGGCTCGGCCCATTTATGTCAAAATAAATTTTAGTCCAATTCATGTAGTGTAAAATCAATAAGCTAACTAAAATAAGCTAATAAGCATAATCTTCACCAGTTCACCACTAGAGCCAAAAATTTTTGTTTTTCAAGACCCCAATAATTATTTATTTTCAAAGTAGCCGATTCATATACATACACATAAAAGTGTATATTTCGTCTTAAATACTCGTAATAAGCACTAATCACATTTGTATCATCAAACTAGTACCACAAACAACAAGATTTACCACAAGCAAGAAATGTCATAATTTGTACGAAAAGTGAAAAAAAAGTCGAGCACTACATATGTACACATCAAACCCTAACTTTTTCATTTTAGTAAATCATACACATTTAACACTTATTAACACTTTTAAACATCAAAATAACATGATATGAAGATGTCGAGAGGTTCAAGGGTCCAAGAACACACCAAATTGCACCAAATTTACCCAAGACACGTTCTAAATAACCCGAAACACTTGAAAGTACACCCCGATTACTTATAACTTCAACAAATTTTTATGGATCTTGGATTATGTATGTGGTCGTGAGTTTTGAGCTAGGGGGGAAAGGAAAATGATCTTGGTAAGTATATGAGATAAGTTTTTGTGTGTGTAAGACTATGTGTTGCATATTAAGGTATAAATACAAAAATACATGACATAATCCCACTAATACATATTTACTATATAATATGTTTTGTCCCATTGTGTTGTTGGCTGTACACGACAAAAGGGGAGGGGGTTTAATGGGTTTTTGATCCTCGTTGGTGTATCGTGTGTCGATTTAAGCTTAAAAGTTACCGTAAAGTCCTGGTTTGACCTTTTTCTTGGAAACGTATACGCAAAATAAAGTTTTTTATTGACGTTTCCGTTAGAAAAATAATAAATTATTATTATTTGCTCAAAAATGCATTTATTTGACTGCTACCATATATATTGTGCTGTCGGTACGCGTGTGAGGTTGCTTTTCAGTAATTACAAGAAAGCTCTTAGTAAATTACGAAACTTGTCTGTAACTATCAGAAATGGAATAATTTACGCTTACTGACAAAAATAAACATTTTCAGCAGTGACTGTAAGCTACAGTATGCGGGACAGCCCCAAAAAATGCTCAAAAATACTCAGAAACATGCAATCGCGCATAGAAATGCTCAGCTTAAAATAATAAATATTATTAATTCAAAATGTGAAAATTACCATTTGTCACACAATTGAACAACTTGAACAATCGAATATAAAAGAACTAAGCTAAATCAAAATCCTAAGGATGATCGAGTTTCATTGATAATGAGAAAACCCGAAATTGCCTGAAATAGTAGCCACAACGCGTTATTTAAAGGAGAAGAGATCGTAATTCAATTGAGAGGAAGATACCTATCTTTCCTTTTTTAAAGACTATCAAGATTAGGAAACAAATCCTAATCAATTATTAAAAACAACATAATGAAAAATAAAAAAGATTCTTGAGTTAATAATCTTTGGTTATGTAAGCCCTCCCGGCATCACAAAGCATACAAGCAGAAAGGAAGAAAAAACTTAAAAGAAAGGACATAAACCTATATAAAAAAAATCCACTTTGATATATTTTCGATGAACAAATCACGACAACTGCTTTTCTTCATCAAAAAAATAATAATAATAAAATAAAAATAAATAAATAAATCCACTTTGATATATTTTCGATGAACTTTTTTTTTTGAAAACAAAATATCTTGTAAACGGTAAATCGTTAAGCGACAAAAAGTACACCATCACGACGATAATTCTTTTACCTTTCAGTAGACGAGCACTTTGATATATTTTCAACGAACTTTTTTTCTCGAGTTTTATTTTAGTGTTAAAATTCGCGTCTGAAAAAATAAAATATGATTTGTACGTTAGGAATCACGTATGATTTCACAGATCACATGTGATTTCATAAAATCACATGTAATTTTAAAATAAAAAATCACATGTGATATTTTCAGACGTAAATTTTAACACTCTTAAAAAGAATCGAAAAGAAAGTTTGTTGAATATATATAGAAGTTCCTCTCTATAGAAAAATTATTTAATTGTCGTTGTAATGGTATGATTCTTTTCGGATAATGATCAATGGTATGTGCAATATTTAATTTTTTAAATAAAGAATGAAAGCGACTCTTTTTATTTTGATAAAAAAAAAATAAGTAAATGACTAGTAATGCTATTAGTTAATTGGGCATTTAGAGAATTTGAAATCTACGTTTTTCTCATTTGTGATGATATTCAACTCTATCCCCACCATGCCAATCTGATAAAAAAAATCTCCATTCACGTGAATTTATTAGGACTGTGCATTCACACAAACAATATTTACAACGTTGATTGATTCATATATGCAATGCTTTGTGGTATCAGATACTCAAAAATTGTGTCATCCAAAAAAGAAAATCCACAAAATCTAAGTTTTATTATGTAAAAAGCGATTAAGCAAAGAATATAATAAATGATTAATGCAAACTATTGATATACAAAGACTAAACCAACAACTTTCACCAATAGTAGAACTTTGAAACCATTTGAAACTTCCCACAAAATAAATAAACGAGTAAACTCCAAAATACATCCATATGGTTTATCCCGTTTCGCATTATACATTACTCTCGAGAAAGTTTCAACAGATACACCCCTCTGTTAGTAAAGGCTAACCAATATATATCCCTCGATCAAAATAAGGACAAACGGTGCAAATTATTTCTCCGTTATCTCCTAACGAGATAGAAAATATTTACACCGTTACTCCTCTGGGTTAACGGTATTTGCACCATTAGTCCTTTGTTTTACGTTTTTGTCCGTTTTTTAAGTTTTCGTCCGTTTTCCTACGTTATCGTCCGTTTTTTACGTTATCGTCCATTTTTTTACGTTATCGTCCCTTTTTTTACGTTAGCGTCCGTTTTTTTTACGTTTTTGCCCGTTTTTTTTATGTTTTCGCCCTTGTTTCTACATTTTCCTTTTATTTGTTTTTTTTACGTTTTCCTCCCCTTTCTTATGTTTTCGCCCATTTTTCAACATCTTCCTCCTTTTTTTTTCGTTTTCTTCCATTTTTTAAAGTTTTCGTCTACTTTTTACGTTTTCCTCCGTTTTTTATGTTTTCCTCCGTTTTCTTTCGTTTTGTCTGCTTTTTTACGTTTTTGTACGTTATCGTCCATTTTATTACGTTTTCCTCCGTTTTTTACATTTTCCACCGTTTTCCTCGGTTTTTAGGTAAAAACGGAGGAAGAAAAACGTAAAAAACAGAGGAAACAGTGAAAAGCGGACGAAAACGCAAAAAAACGGATGATAACGTTTAAAACGGACGAAAACGTAAAAAATAGAGGAAAACGTAAAAAAAAAAAAGGACGGTAACTTAAAAAAACGGACGAAAACGTAAAAAAAATGACTAACGGTGCAAGTACCGTTAACCCAGAAGGCAAACGGTGTAAATATTTTCTATCTCTTTAGGAGATAACAGAGAAATAATTTGCACCGTTTGTCCTTATTTTAATCGAGGGATGTATATTGGTTAACCTTTACTAACCGAGGATGTATCTGTTGAAACTTTTGCGAGAATGATGTATAGTGCGAAACGGGGTAAACCACAGGGATGTATGTTGGAGTTTACTCTAAATAAATACTACACGAGAATGAGAATGATATGCCTCTGCAATCAAAGTTTGATACTTAAGGGTCCGTTTGGTTTGTTGCTAGGAATGACAATGGGTATCGGATTTAGTATGGGTAGAATGACAATGGATATGAAAAAGTGTATGATTACGATTGTTTATGTTTGGATGAGAAAATATGGTATGAAAAAGTGTATAGATAATTGAGTTTTGTAATGGAAAAAAGAGGGACCCACGGGAATGGATTTTATAGACACCAAATTGGTGTGTAATGAATCTATGACTATGATATACCCACTTTATTACTGGGCCCACAAAACAAACACT
The DNA here is from genome assembly GCA_021014915.2 of Artemisia tridentata subsp. tridentata. NCBI lineage: Eukaryota > Viridiplantae > Streptophyta > Magnoliopsida > Asterales > Asteraceae > Artemisia > Artemisia tridentata. Next base: position 313,062,543 of record CP139509.1, read on the forward strand.
ATTAATGACTTTCAAAGTCATAGACTCATTCCCATAGTATCTAACCAAACGGGCCCTAAGATTCTCAGTTGCATTTTTTTTAGTGGAGATTAATAGTGAGCATGATATGGGTGCGTTTAGTTGGGGGAAAACATCCTTGTTTTCCACAAAATATTTTGTTGAAAATAAGGAAAACAGATATCGCGTTCAAATAAGCGTTTTTCAAAAAATGTTTTGTAAAACACAAAATCTCTTATTTCCCAGCTTAACAAGGAAAATTACAAAACAAATTTTAATTGTTTTCCTTGTTTTCCTTTGTAACCCCCAACTCTCCATCCCCTTCTTCAAAATAGAAATACAAACATCAACTAAACGCGTTTTCTATATTTTTAAATGTTTTGTGGAAATAAATTTTCCTACCAAATTTTTACAAAACTAGAGATAGAAAACAAGAGAATTTTTTTCTAACTAAACGCACCCTATGCCTCTGCAATCAAAGTTTGATACTTAAGATTCTCAGTTGCATTTTTTTTAGTGGAGATTAATAGTGCGTGAATGAAGATTCTCAAATATCTCTAGAAATAACCAAAATCAGTGTATAGAAATAACCAAAATCAATGTTTAAAAACCCAAAATTGATTTAGCCGATTGAGTCGAGACTAATTTAATGACCGGAAATCAGTTTTTAAGAAAAAATGGGTATAGATAGCTTGTTAAATAGGTTGAACCATAAATCAAGAACTTGAACGAGTCATTTGGAAAAGAAGTCTTTTTATGCATTACTCAAAACATACGCATGTATTAATAGTGTGATGGAAAATAGTGTTGTTAGTTTGCACCATAGTTATCAAGATCGCGATCTTGATCGTAGGATCGTACGATCCTACGATTATACATTCGAATACCTTGCAAAATCGAAGTAGGATCGGAGATAGCATAGGATCGAAGTAAGATCGTGAGATAGCTAATAAGATCGTAGGATCGTTATCGATCCCGATTCTACTATAAAGCCTAATTTTTATTAGTAAACAAACCTTTTACAAAAATTAAGCCCGTTTTCCAAGTTTTGACCCAAATTTACCTTTATACATGACCCAACTTTACTCGCATCGTATTTGTTTTCAACCCAAAGCGTTTATTAAACGAATGAAAAATGAAGTAATACCGTGTATTGCATTTAAACTTTGAAACTTTGATCCATATTCACTTAAATTGGTCTTTTTATATTGAATTTTGTATGAAACTCTATAACACTACAACCCCGATCTAAAAATTCACACTTTCGTAGGATCTTACGATCTCGATTCGATTTTACGATTCTGATCTTGCGGAGACAAAAACGATCCTATGTGAAATCGTGATCTTGATAACCTTGGTTTGCACAACTCATTTCTTATTGCTCATTATAACATCACATTAAAAACCTTAATCAAGGTTAGGCTCGTTAGCTAAGAAAATTTGTTAAACTGCTTGAGTACGGGACGGCACCGGCCACAGTGAAAGACCCATTAAAAATGTGCTAACTTATATTCTTATCCACCAACAAATATCTATATTGGTCCCCACCCACCACCGCAAAAGTTTCCTCAGCCACATGTAGTTTTCGTAAAATATTTTGATTAAAATGGCATTTTGTTTTGGTTTTACTCTTAGGAGAATATATATGTCACATATTTGGATTTATGACCTCTAACTACAGTAACATTGTTGTTCACGTACAAGTTAAGGTTATTGCCGTTCAACTATTGTATTACTTATGCTTCTTTTCTAAGTAATTAGAGTGTTAAATGTTTTAGATTTACATTTACTTACATATCAATTCTAGTCACTCTTTTTTTACATTAAATATCAAACATACTTTCATCTTCTTTTTTCTTTTCTTATTTTTTTTCAAAAATTAATATCTTTTAAAGGCTAATCGTTAAGCGAAAAAAAATACACTATCGCGACAATTATTTAATTATGTTTCTGTAGACGGACACTTTGATATACTTTTGACAAACTTTTTTTTCTTCATTTTTTTTTTTACGTTTTTTCGTCTTTTTTTTTTTTCTTCTTTTTTCCGGTGTTTAAACTTACATAAGAAATCACATGTGATTAAATACTAATTTGAATATTTGAATATCTAAACATGTAATAAAATAAACATAACTTTTTATACAATATTCTAAAATTTTCATTATTTTTTTCTTGAAAATTAGACATTCATAACTTTCTAACTATATATAACATATTATATTTCGAATTGTAGATTACTCCGTCAATTCATCAAAATTGGACTAAACACATAAAATTACATGTGATTTTAATCACACGTGATCTCAATTATATGTGATTTTTACAACATGTGTTATCACATGTGATTATTGAAGTTTCAAGAATGAACAACTATAATTTATAATTTAAATACAATGTGTGATGTGTGGTTGAAAAGCTATAAATATGTGTTTTTCATTGCAAAAAAGGGAAAAAGTTTTGATTTACAGACAAATACTTATGTCAATTTAGTACCGATGTTTAGTGTTCGAACATCGATATTAGTGTTAAATCACATGTGATATGTCATGCGAATATCAATACTGAAAATAAAACGTGAAAAAACGACCCGGAAAAGGTTTGTCGAAGGCATATTAAAGGGCTCGTGTATAGAAAGATAATTAAATGTTCGTCGTAACAGTATAATTTATTTTGTGTAATGATAAATGATTTATAAGATATTTAAATATTTATTAATTTTCCCCTTTATTTCTTAACCAAAAAATGAATGACTAAAGTTTATCCTTTCCCTTGTAAGAAAAAATTGTTAAGTAAAATAACTATCCTCAATTTTTTTATCTGTCACATATGCGTGTATGGCTAGTTATGTTAATTTTCGATATGTCTTTTTATGCAAGTATGATACGATGTATGATATGGACAAAAATAATAGGCAATACCGCAATAGCACTAAAAAAGGACCAAGTCTAGATATTTTTTAGTTTAGGCGAAATATCGGCAAAGGTTACCAGCTTGATTGTCTATTGGGTTTGAACTAGGGTCAGAAACTAGTTCAAGTTTGATAAAGTAGTCCGAGGTCGAATTTGGTATGCAAACATAAGAGTCAAGTTACGATTTTAAGACACCAAGTCAATCAGCTCTTCGAGTTTTCAAATCATTTATAATATGTTTCGAGCTTAAATCTTCTTTGAGCTCACTAAACTAATTAAAAAATGATTTTAGTCATATTTGTAGTCGCAAAAAGTCCAAAAATGGTCGCTAAATCCTTTGGTATTTATAAATGATGTCGCATCAGTTTCGTCGCTAAAAGTTTAGCGACAACCTTTTGTTCTTTTTGCGACTACACTAGTACACTATAGGTTTGCGGGTGAATTTTCCACCGACGGAAAATAAAATCTTGAACGCGGGTAAAAATTTGGTCGTCGCGACATCTATAGCGACCACACCGTCATCGCTATAAGTTTAAGACGTGGAATTTTTGTCATTTAGCTAGCCTTTAACGACTACAAATAGTCACTAAAGGTCATGGCGTCGTCGCTAAAAGTTTTGGTTAAAGACGTGGCAGGAATGTAGAGTTTTTGTCGTATAGCGGACCTATAGCAACGATATCCGTCGTCGCTATAGATACCCGTCGCGGGTCCTAAATGGTGCAGTGGCTAAGCTGAATCGCAAGCTAATAGAATTTGATATCACCTTAAACTCTTGAGTCGAGCTCAACTAGAACTGCTTAAGCTGTACTTGACTCGCTGTAGCATAAAAATCTTTAACAATTTATATAAGAATTATCATAATAATTAAAGTATATGTTTGACAGTGCATAATGGTTAATTACTACGTTAATGCATGACATACACAAGTGTTGACCAATACATTGTATTAGTATACATGAGTAATAACCAACTACGTCTTAAACATTATTATACAAAATAATGTCTGATTCAAACTATACAAATAAAAGCAAATAATGAAGTTTTAAAGACGCAACAATGCACGGGTCAACCAACTAAAATGAACTGTCGTCGGTCGTCACCACAAAAGTTGTCACCACTTTTTCTCGTGAGTCTCTATCCGTGAGGGGGCATATTAGTCATCAATAGTACTACCTTCTTTTCAATATTATCAAGCTGGCCAATGATAAATGATGACTTTCGAATTAAAAAACACGCAATACTTTCCAAAACAATATATATATAAAAACCCAATGAAGGGTTGGTATTTTGGTAAGACTATATAATAAGACTCGTATCTTCCATTTCGACACAACATCAACAAGTTCCTTCAAGATTCTCTTTCTCTAGAAATAGAATACAAATTAAGGGTGAGTTATGACAAAGGTATACCCGAATGCCGTTGTTCCTCAATCGCAGCAACCACCGGTATCTGTTGGCACCGGTGCAGCCACTCAGAGTCCCATTGTTCTTACCATTTGGAAGAAGTCTTTGTTATTCAATTGCCATGGCTTCACTGTGTTCGATTCAAATGGCAATCTTGTCTATCGGGTTGACAACTACAACTCTGGCACAAAGCCTGAGATCGTCCTCATGGATGCTTCTGGCCACTCCCTTCTCACCATTCGCCGCAAGGTATCATTATATCCTTCAAAAATAATTATACTATTTCACGTACATAGTGTGTCACTAAATTTTCTTTATCGTCTTAAATAAACTTAAGAACTCGTATCTAACAAGAAAAACAAAGTTTAGTGACTCAGATTGCATGTAACTTGTACGTAGTATATAGTAATCATAAAGGAAATGTTAGAAGTAGTGTGGTTATGAAATGTTATATATCTGGTTGACAAAATCCTTAATACTATCATTATTTATTGACATGATTATTTACTCCTACAGAGGCTAAGCTTAATGGAGACTTGGTTGATTTACCACGGAGAAACAGCCGTGAATCCTCTGATGACAGTGACTAAACACGTCAACTTGCGCAAATCAAAGTCCGTGGCTCACGTGACTGTGGCTGGATCCAGGGAAAAGAAGGTGACCTACGACATTGAAGGATCATATAGGCAGAGGAGTTGTGTTGTCTACGATGAGAAGAGGCGTTGTGTGGCTGAAATAAAGCGAAAAGAAGCGGTTGGAGGTGTGACATTTGGTGGAGACGTGTTTCGTTTGTTTGTACAGCCTGAGATTGATCCATCAGTTGCTATGGCAATTCTGGTCGTCCTCGATCAGATGTTCCTGTGACATGATTTACCATGTAAATTTTGACCCCCCAAAAAAAAAAAATCAAGTCAAAACAAGATCTCATTGATCTCTAACAAGCTGTTGTTGATGCTTCATCAACTTTTTTGAATTGAAACTTTTAGAAGGGTGATGTTAATAATGTAAAATTAGTTACTCCGTGCCTTTCAAAAAAAAAAATTACTCCGCTGCACTTCAATTCCTCGATTGTGGGTTTGGTCTTTTCGTTTTATATAAAAGATCAAATTACTGGAACTCTCGAATGGGAGTATTTGTGTATCCTTGTATCATCATCTATGTTTAATCAAGTGCGATATTGGGAACTACGTCTCTGTCTATTTGGATGTTGGATCTTTTGTTGATAATTTTTATGTTGGTATTTGGTTTCTTTTTTACCTAGCTTGTAACCAAGTCGAAATAGTACTAGGTTTGTGACTGAGTCGTTCTTGATTAAAGGTTGAAGCTCGAAACTCAATCAAGCCTTCACTTTTCAACCTTGAGCTATAAAGCAAATCGGTCTACTACCATCTTTGCGAGTTAGCTAGCTAACATCCCTGTCACTGAACGTGTTATCCTTGTGATTGATCGTTCATAACGAGTGTTGTGGTATTATTTTTCTAGGACCATAGGGATTCAAATTTTTTTTAGGGACATAGCGTATAGGGCATTCAGTCCGACCGGCTGAGGCCCATACACTCTGAACTCGGCCCAAAGACAAGCCCAACAAGGCCGAATCTTGACTGTTGATGCAAATAATGTTCTAAAAACGTTATTTATATCTTTCGATTACTTCACGTTTTGAGGATGACAAAATGTGAAATCACGTTACGTTAAAATTAACGTAAACAAGTTTTTAATCGGAAGATCCCGTTTCTACGCAAATCACTCTAGAACAAATTTACAACTTGACAAATGATCAAAGAAGTGAATTTGTGTTTTGAGACTTCACATTTTAAATGGGACAAAACATTTTTTCAAAAATACACATGACAAATTATTTTTGAATTATTAAGAAATGTTTTAATGGAAAAATAAGTTTGAAAATCACAACAGCTATTTTTCCCCCCAAAATCAGCTCCAACCTTCCCCAAATAAGTTTTCACCAGAAAAGACAAAATTTGGAGCGTCCTAGTCTAGGACGGCTCCACGGTTCCACTAAATTTAGTGGAGCCGTGGCATGTTTAGTGGAGCCGTCCGTACTATTTTTTCTGTAACGTTCAGATTTTCTTTGCCTATAAATACCAACCCCTTTCACAGATTTTAGGCATCCTTACACACACAAAACTTTCTGAGTTGAATACTCTCTTCACACTTTCTTTCTTAGATCATTTAGGTTAGTTTTTCTTTTGTTCAAGAGTGATCCAATCATCCTTCAAGTGATCCTCTTCATTCCTCTTCACTTGCAAGAGAAGAACACAAGTATCCAAGTTGATACAAGGTGTTATCATTCCTCTTCACTAGCAAGAGAAGAACTCAAGTATTCAAGAAGATACAAGAGTTGTAGTTGTTAGGTTTTTGTAACACTAGTTACATCCTTGTTGTATCTTAGCATACATCAAGATTATCTTTCTTTTGTGAGAGTGTGAGTGAAGATCATTGTGATCTTAAGAGATAGTGAAGATCTCTTAAAGCCATTGGGCTTGTGTGTGAGTGATCAAAGGATCTAGAGTAGTTAGATTAAGTAGAGTGAAGTGAGAGTTGATCTTTGTGATCGTGTTGAGATCGTGGTGATCTCTTGTAGCCATTAGTGCTAGGATCCTGGACACACGATTAAGGTGTTTAAACCCTCTAACTTTGTGTGTATGATATGTTGTGTTAAAATGATTAAGTGCGCGGAATTCACTCAACCAAACTTAGAAGGTTGTGTATGTTATGGAAATGGAATTGTTATGTTTGTTAGTTAGCAATAAACACATAAAGATTATCACCAAACGATTCAATATTATTAAAGATAATAATACGAGTGACCTTGAAATATCACTAGGGTTACAACCTTGAATCTTATGTTTCTATCACTTGTGATATATTTGTGTTTGTTCTAACAGTTATGAATGTTCTAACATATGCATGGACTAACTCTTAATGCACGTACACAATATTACTAGTCTAAGATCTCTTTTATAGTCAAAAGATCTTTACAAATTGCTTAAAGTCTTGGCCGACTTACTTGGTTAACTTATGCTTATTGAGTGTCAGTACATCAGATACAACATGTATCTATGTATACAACTTGTTAACTAAGCACATGGAGTAAGATATTATCTACCGTATATTGTTGACCAAAATACAATAAATATCTTTTCGATCTTATCCTTCCATCAACAGAGTTGTTCACTATCAACAGGAACAATCTATCGCTATCAGCAAAATCATCAGCAGAGTGTTAAGCCTATCAGCAGAGTGAAATGCTCTATCAGCAGAATCAACATCATCAGCAGAAACCGTTTTGTACTAGCAGCAGAATTACACTTAGAGTATTTCTTGAATTAGAACCCGATATTAAACATCTTGAATATTTAATTCCCAACAATCCTCCCCTAAACATGTGAATCCTTTCAAACATGTTTCTGAATTAAATCTTGGATTGAAGATCTTTCAAACACTTATGTTCTTCAAGATTGAATATCTTCTCAGTAATTCATCTACTTTGCTCTTCTTTGACTTTAGCAATATCAAAATATATTGAACCTATCTTGGACTAAAAGATGGTGCAATTTTCTTGGATGGAGGAATTATAAGAGACAATGATGCTGTGTATCTTGGATGCTTGTTTCAACAAGTGAAATCATCTAACCAGCATGTCTTTGAAGTGAAATTGAAACCTTTCTTCGTTTGATCTAGATAGAACTTTCTCCTTTGGAATGTTCTTGTCATTTTCAACCTCCTCATCATCTTGTATGCTCTTGTCTTCTCCTTCCTTTTATTGGATTATCTTCCTTTTCTGGGCCATTATTTCCTCTCCTGAGATTGTTACCTCCCCTGAAGCAAATAACTTTTGTTTCCTCCCCTTGTTTGGAAGATCTCACTATGTACCTTTGACTGATCTATCAATGCGAATTTGTTGTCAGACAATATTGTACATGAAGCCATCAATTCCTTAAGAGTTTAAGTTACTGTCCTCATCACTTCTAGGTGTGTTAACTCCTATGAGAGGTGAATCAGTGGACATTTTGATTCATGATCCATCAATGGATGGTTTTTGTGAATCCTTGAAAATCCTTTTAAGAAATCATTTAACTTAGTAGTATGTTCATGATTTTAGAATTGAAAAATCATACTACTTTCAACCATTTTGAAGAAATTAAGTGTATAACAGACACTTAATCAGCATTTCGGTTTAAAGCAACCTCTGGTCGTGTGAGAACCAATATTTTTCAGTTATAAATAACTGCCTGTGTGCAGATAAACTCATTCAAAGAGCTTTCCTGACAGGGTTTCCAGCTCATAGTAATTGTTGCCTCTAACACAAGTGTTAAATTCACTTTTACTAGCTGTTCTTTCTATCAGATGTCCTCAGACTTGCACATTATACTTAAAAGTATAAAATGATAGAAAGTGAGTTGTATCAGTTACTGTCTGATCAACTAAGTCATCAATTCAATGTGAAATATCATAACTAGATTTCAAGAAAGAAGTTTTAAGGAGCTTTAAAGTCCCAAACTCAGTCCATCATAAATCTATTATGGTCAGCAGCTAATATCTCAATTCTGCTGTTTCCATTTCACTTGAAAACATCCTTTTGTGTTTACATATTCATACCTGAAATTGTTAGTCTAAAACCAAAAGAACAATGTACAAAGTACTTGTCTTGCATTAGAATAATCATAAGACCAACTATATGAATAACACAATTTAAATTTTGTACTAGCAGCACCTTGTGTGCTTTAGCAGTACCTTATGATACATTAGCAGTACCTTATGAATCAGTAGCAACAACAAAAATTTATTTACAAAAATACATCATATTGAAAATTTAAAGATTAAGCATTCCAATACTTGCTACAAAGTACTGAAATCTTGAAACATCAAAAGCTTTTGTTAGCAGATCTGCAAAATTATGTTCTGAAGCAATTTTAAGAACTTGAATTAATCTTTTCTCATTGCAGTCTCTTATAAAGTGATGTCTAATTTCAATGTGTTTTGTTTTAGAATGTTGCACTGGATTTTTAATAATACAAATTGTACTACTATTATCAATATGAATAACAGTGTTTAAGAAATTGTACCCATAATCAAGGAGTTGGTTTTGAAGCCATAGAACTTGACTAGAGCAACTTGCAGCAGCTATGTATTCAGCTTCAGTTGTTGAGTTTGCCACACTTGTTTGCTTCTTACACTGCCATGAGACAAGTCTACACCCAAGGAATTGACATCCTCCAGTTGTTGACTTTCTGTCCAAGCTAGCACCAGCATAATCACTATCCGAATATGCTACCAAGTCAAAAGGAGATTCCTTTGAATACCATAGACCCAACCTTGGTTGACCCTTGAGATATCTAAAAATTCTCTTGACTGCAGTTAAATGAGAAACCTTTGGAGTAACTTGAAATCTTGCACAAACACAAACAGGAAACATGATATCAGGTCTAGATGATGTAAGGTACATCAAAGAGCCTATCATAGATCTGTAATTTTGCACATCTACATTTTCTCCATCTTCATCTTTCAGAAGGTGCTTCTCAGAGTCCATTGGTGTGCTTGCTGTTTTTGAATCAGCAAATTGAAATTTTCTAAGTATCTCTGCAACATATTTGTCTTGACTAATAAATATGCCTTCAGATGATTGCTTAACTTGCAAACCCAAAAAGAATGTAAGTTCTCCCATAGAACTCATCTGAAACTTATCTTTCATAAGCTTCTCAAATTCTAAACACATATCTTTCCTAGTAGATCCAAAGATAATGTCATCCACATACACCTGCACTAACAGAAGATCCTTCTTGTGCTGTTTGATGAAAAGTGTCTGATCAATCTTTCCTCTTTGAAATCCATTTTCTAATAAATAGGAAGCTAGTGTTGCATACCAAGCTCTTGGTGCCTGATGAAGGCCATAGAGAGCTTTCACTACTCTGTACACTTTGTTTGGATGTAATGGGTCAATGAAGCCTGGAGGTTGTGAAACATACACCTCTTCTCCAATTTCACCATATAAAAATGCACTTTTGACATCCATTTAGTAGACTGTGAAGCCTAAAAATGAAGCATAAGCTAGAAACAGCCTAATTGCCTCAATCCTTGCTACTGGAGCATAAACTTCATCATAATCTATCCCTTCTTCTTGTGTGTACCCTTGCGCTACTAATCTAGCTTTATTCTTGATCACAATTCCTCTTTCATCCCTTTTGTTCTTAAAAACCCATCTAGTGCCAATTACCTTCACACCTGTAGGTAAATCAACTAGCACCCAAACCTTTTGAATCTTGAACTGAAGAAGCTCTTCTTGCATAGCCTCTAACCAGCTTGAATCATCTAGGGCTGTATGAATATTCTTTGGTTCAGCTTGTGAGAGAAAACATACAAACAAACTAGAGTTTAAAAGCTCATGTTGTTTTGAAGCATAAAGGGCATCAAGAAGCCCTTGTTGGTCTGAAGACTTCAATTGTTATCTTGTCTTCACACCTGACTGTATATCTCCAATCACATGTTCCAGGGAATGAACTTTGTGAATTCTTGATTGTGGTGTAGTAGGAACTTGATAATTTGATGGAAGATTGTTGTAATCCACCTCATTATCTGAGAATTCTGCATCTTTTGTTTCTGAAGGGCCAGCAGCAGAGTCATTTGGCCGAACAGCAGAATCAGTAAGCTTATCAGTAGAGTCATCAGCAGAAACAGATACACTACCAGCAGCAACAGAAATACTACCAGCAGAAACACTTTGTTGTTCCTGAGTTCCATATTCTTTACTTTCATCTTCAACACCTTCTTTAGCTTAACTAGAAGAAGATTCATCAGTTGTCGAAGTTGATTCCACAATTGTACTTGACCATATTGGCATTATCACATCATCTTGATCTTTCTCTAACTTTGCCTCATTTGTTGTATAAGAACCTGCAAAATCATTAGTTTCTGCAACAAAAGGCACATAATTCATTGAATTTGTTAGATATTCCAGATCAAATAGCCATTTTGGTCCTTGACCTTCTACATTGGATTTGTTTTCTAAAAACTCCACATGTAGATTTTCTTCTACTATCTCTTTTCTTGTGTTGTAAACTCTAAAAGCTTTGCTATTAAGAGAATAACCAACAAAGAAACCTTCATCTGCCTTACCATCGAATTTTCCTAAATGGTCTAAGCTATTGAGAATTGTCACATGACATCCAAAAGGTCTAAGAAATCCTATTGCAGGAGTTCTACCATTAAAAAGTTCATATGATGTCTTATTGTGAGGCTGCACAACTAAAACTCTATTTTGAACATAACAAGCAGTGTTGACTGCCTCTGCCCAAAAATTTATTGGTAGCTTAGAATCAGCTAACATTGTTCTAGCAGCTTCAATTAGTGTTCTATTCTTTCTTTCAGCTACACCATTCTGTTGTGGTGTTCTAGCAACACTAAATTCTCTCTTAATACCTTTTTCTTTGCAGAAATCATCCATAACTCTATTCTTAAACTCTGTCCCATTATCACTTCTAATGACTTTCACTTTCTTGCTTACTTGGTTTTCTATCTGTGTAATGAAGTCCTTAAGGATGCTTGATGTTTCATCCTTAGTGGCTAAAAAGAAAACCCATGTAAATCTACTATAGTCATCAGTAATAACTAGACAATATCTCTTATGCATTATGCTCATCACTGAAACAGGTCCAAATAAGTCCATATGTAGCATAAACAAAGACTGATTGATAGAGTTAAAAATCTTGGGCTTACAAGTGGCTTTGTGTTGTTTGCCTTTTAGACAAGCAATGCATGTTTGATCATTTTCAAATCTTTTGTGAGGTAAACCTCTTACCAAACCATTCTTAACAATTTTATTTATGGTTTTGAAGTTAATATGACCAAGCCTTCTATGCCATTTCATTGATTCTTCCAATGTGGCCTTTGCAACAAGACAAGTTAAATTCTTTTTAGGAATAATATTCTTCATGTCTACACTGTACATATTGCCCTTTCTAGGAATTCTAAGAAGTACTTGACTTTCATCAGGCATCTTAAAGTCAGGAGAAACTACAAGACATTCAGTCTCACAGAAAAGAACATTATTCTTTTTGTCACACATTTGTGAAACACTAAAAAGATTATAATTTAGCTCTTTTACATAGTACACATCTTCAAAATCTAAATTTCCGGTTTTGATTGTACCTTTACCAGAAATTTTGCCACGAACACCCCCTCCAAAGGTAACATATCCTCCATTGAAAGCTTCAAAATCTAAGAGATAAGACATGTTGCCTGTCATGTGCCTAGAACATCCACTATCTGAGTATCCTTGATCCTCTTCCTGATCATTTGAATGTCCCTGCACACGAATAAGAGTGTTAGTTTCTTTTGGGGATCCAAGCCATTACTGACTTGGATCTGCCTCTTGCATCAATGTAATTGAATCTTTTGAGAATAGTTGATGCAACATTGGATTTGAGAATCCAACATGCTGAGGCCTTAACAGCATTTGCCCTTTTTCCCTTAGCAGCAGAGTGAACCACACGCTTATCAGCAGAGTATGCTAACTTTGTAGTTCTACCCTTTGGTTCCCAAATTTGTTTATGGACCACTGCCTTTGTTTGAATGGGCCTTAAAACAGTTGTAGGTGCATGTTTGAAAAATGTTTTTGCACCCTTAGCTGTTGATTTTGGGTTAATAGTCATAAATGGTCGAGCAGCAGGAACAAATTTTCTAGCAGCAGGATCATTTGGTCTATCAGCAGGATCAGATTTTGAGATAGACTTATTTTTTACTACTCTGGGGTTTGATTTCTTAGAACTAGAGTGAAAGTGAGATTTAGGGGTTTGCCTTTTGAGGTTCACTCTATGGTTTTCATACCCAGATACCCATTGGTTGCAGAAGGCTGCAAGATGGTCAAAACTACCACATGTGTAACAAGCTTCATTATAAAAAGCAAAGTCATCACCTAATTGGTTAGACTTGAGGTTGTTCCAATTCCTTTGGTTACCTCTGGGCTTGTTAGTGGTTCTATATTGCTCACAATATCTAACTGGTTGCCTAACATGCTTAATGTTTGATTTAGGCCTATCAGTATTGTGTTTGACTACCTTAGAAACACTTGTTTCTACTTTCTTAACCACTTCAGGTTTAGACATAACCTGTTCTACTTCATCATCACTATCAGTTGTACAATCTTCAACAACTATAGCATCTCCTTTCTTAGCAAAGGACACCTTGTCCTGATAAAGTAAAGTTTTATCTAAACTTTTACTTATCTTTGCTACCTTAAGACTCTTACTAGTCTTGGAACCATATTCCATGATTGGTTCTTGAAACTCAGCTAAACCTGTATGTGCTAGGTCAACACCTGGAGGTGAAGGAACACCTCTATATGGTGGAGGAACAGTTTTGTAACCTACACCTGAATTAGCTTTATCAATTACCTGAGCTTCCCAAATCTTATTCATTCCTTCTAAGGAATGTGCTAGAGTATCTATAGTTACCTTAACATTTTCTTTTTCAGTTTTGACTTCAGATAACTGTCTACTTTGATCATTAAGTAGTTCATCTCTAAATGCTATTCCTCTTTTTAAAGCATTTAAGTCATCAGTAAACGTAGATTCATTCTTTTTATAATGTAGAATCTGTTTTTCTAGAACTCCTACACACCTCTTATGATTAGCTAAATTATGAAGGGCATCAATTAACTCTTCTCTAAAAGCATCAAATCTCTTTTTAATGTCTTCATAATTTTTAAGATTAGGACATGAATTAGTACAAGTAGGAATAGTATCTACCTCTGAATCAGAAGAAGCCATTAGAGCAATCTCATCGACAACAAGAGCAGCATTTGGTGGTGCATCCTCTTCAGTAGCCATAGAGCTCCAATCATATCCAATACCATCAATGGCCAGCATAGCCTTTGGCTCTTCCACCAGTACTTCCTTATTCCTTTCTTGTTTATACCAAGTGTTTCTATTATCCTGCTTCCTTGGGCTTCTACATTCTTTAGCAAAATATCCCAACCTGTGACAGTTAAAACATTCTACTTTCTTCTTATCGAACCCAGCAGTATCATTACCATTTATGGTAATTTGCTTTCCAGTTTTCTGCCAAAACTTCTTAGCCCTCATGCTAAGTAAAGCAACTTGCCACTTAATGTCCATCTCTTCCAAATCATCACCATCAACCTGCTCAAGGTCTTCATGATTTAAAGGAGAACCACTAGCTTGACTGGTTATAAAGGCATAAAATGTTGGATCTCCAAGTCCAGCAATATCCTTTTGTAAACTAGCAGAAGGACCACCATAAGTAATATTGGAAACACTTTCAACTTCATCTACCTCTTCTGCATGACTAACACTAGGAACTAATAAGAGTGCAGCATTCCCAGAACTAGTACCATAATTTCCACCTCTCTTCAGACTTTGTTCAACAATTTTAAAGTTATTGAACAAATCATTAAGCTTCATTGTTTCAATTTATGGTTTGTTCATCCAGACAATAACATGAGTATGAAAATCACCAGGTAGACTTTTCAAGAACTTCATGTTGAGATCTTCCTTCTCAGTCTCAACACCCAACACAGCTAACTGACTTACAAGCTTGTGTAGTCTTGAAAATAGTTTGTCAAGAGACTCATTACTAAAAGCAGTAAAATTTTCAAATTGGTGCTTTAGTAAAGTCTTCTGTGTCTTTTTGGTAGTTTCATTACCACCAAACCATGCACAAATCTCTTCAAAAAGAGTTTTTGCATCAAGATATTTGTTAAAAGATAACATTTGCTCACCAGGAATGGTCATAAGCAACAAGTTTCGTGCTTTCTGATCATTTCTCTTTTGTATCTTTTCATCATTGGAGACTGGTCCAGTATTTCTTTTTCTTACTGTCTTCCCTTCAACAAGAACATCTGAATAGCCTAAAGTGAAGGAATCACCATACTGAATTATGTCCCAAAGAGCATAATCTTGAACCATGAAATATTGCTCAACTCTCATCCTCCATAACTCAAACTCATTGGGTTTGATCATGGGCAACTTTGCAGCAACATTTGTTTGAACATCTTGTACATCCATTTCTTGTTTCTTCTAAAAACAACAATATCAACCTGTGCTCTGATACCACTTGCTAGGATCCTGGACACAGGATTAAGGTGTTTAAACCCTCTAACTTTGTGTGTATGATATGTTGTGTTAAAATGATTAAGTGCGCGGAATTCACTCAACCAAACTTAGAAGGTTGTGTATGTTATGGAAATGGAATTGTTATGTTTGTTAGTTAGCAATGAACACATAAAGATTATCACCAAACGATTCAATATTATTAAAGATAATAATACGAGTGACCTTGAAATATCACTAGGGTTACAACCTTGAATCTTATGTTTCTATCACTTGTGATATATTTGTGTTTGTTCTAACAGTTATGAATGTTCTAACATATGCATGGACTAACTCTTAATGCACGTACACAATATTACTAGTCTAAGATCTCTTTTATAGTCAAAAGATCTTTACAAATTGCTTAAAGTCTTGGCCGACTTACTTGGTTAACTTATGCTTATTGAGTGTCAGTACATCAGATACAACATGTATCTATGTATACAACTTGTTAACTAAGCACATGGAGTAAGATATTATCTACCGTATATTGTTGACCAAAATACAATAAATATCTTTTCGATCTTATCCTTCCATCAGCAGAGTTGTTCACTATCAGCAGGAACAATCTATCGCTATCAGCAGAATCATCAGCAGAATCATCAGCAGAGTGCTAAGCCTATCAGCAGAGTGAAATGCTCTATCAGCAGAATCAACATCATCAGCAGAAACCATTTTGCACTAGCAGCAGAATTACACTTAGAGTATTTCTTGGATTAGAACCCGATATTAAACATCTTGAATATTTAATTCCCAACAATTAGGGCTTGTGTGATTGGTCACATGGACCTTGGTAGATTGGTGCTAGCTAAGATTAGCACTCGACATTTAGCTTAGTGTCGGTAATAGGATAAGCGACGTGTACGATTTTCTCCGCCTGAAGGGAGGTTTTTGACATAGTGCTTGAAACTCTCGAGTGTGGTACTCGGGGAGTGGAGTAGGGCGAAGAAGAGCTTTGTAGCCGAACCACTATAAATCCTTTTTCTCGGTTTGATCTTTCCAACTCTACTCTTTACTTTCAATATTTTGTATTAGTTAGTTTAGTGTGTAGTTCATATTGGTGTTGATTGATTACACATAGAGTTCGAATCAAAGTTTACAATAGCCAATTTTTAAAACAAGATTTTTAAAAGAACTTTAAACCGGTAAACTATTTAACCCCCCTTCTAGTTTCCCACAATTGGTATCAGAGCCACGTCAGTCAAGATTTTAAAGTATATTGTATTTTAAAACTTGAATCGATCAATGGATTCAGACAAATATCTAGAAGGGCAATCTATGTAAAGACCACCACTTTTCGAAACCGATTGTTTTATTTATTGGAAAACAAGATTCGAAACGTATGTGAAATCAAAAGACATTGATCTTTGGCATGTTATTACCGAGGGTGACTTTCAACCTATTCAAAAGAATCCGAAAACTAAAAAGGATGAAATAGTTTCTTATGATAAACAAAGTGATGAACTTACAAGGAAATTAGCCAAAAATAATGAGGCTAAAATGATGATTTATAATGCTTTGCCTAAAAAGGAATTTGAAAGAATTTTCATGTGTAATACGGAAAAAGATATTTGGAAAACTTTGTTAGTCACTCACCAAGGTAATAACCAAGTCAAAGAGAACAAGATAGATCTTCTTGTTCAACAATATGAACAATTTTCCATTACGGAAGATGAGTCAATAGATAATGCTTTTGCTAGATTCAATACTATTATTACTAGTTTTAAAACTCTTGATGAAGGTTACTCTAGCAAGAATTATGTTAGGAAGTTTCTTAGGGCTCTACATCCTAAATGGATAGCAAAGGTTACCGCCATAGAAGAGTCAAAGGACTTGGCGATGTTGTCACTCGATGAACTTATAGGAAACTTGAAAGTTCACGAGATGATAATCAAGAAGGACTCCGACATAGTCAAAGGCAAAAGCGAGAGAGTTAGATCTCTAGCATTGAAAGCCAAGAAGGAGTCTAGTGATGAGGAATGCTCGAGTTCCGATAGTGAAGATGAGGAATATGCATTAGCGGTTAGGGACTTTAAAAAGTTCTTTAGGAGAAGAGGTAGGTTCGTTAGGCAACCTCGTGATGAGAAGAAGACATCACAAAAGAACCATGTTGAAAAGAAAGGGACGAGTGATAGGAAATGCTTTAGATGCGGAGATCCTAATCACCTCATAGGAGAGTGTCCTAAACCACCAAATTCAACAACCAATGAGCTCTCATAGGAGGCTCCTGGAGTGACAGCGGTGATGATGAAGAAAAGAAGCCCAAGGACGAAACATGCCTAATGGCTCACGCTTCTAATGAGGTATGTTACGACTACCCTAATTTTATAGATGACAACTCATCAATAGATGATAACATACTAAATGACGAACATAATAATCTATGCAAAATTGTTTCAAAAATGTTAAGTAGAAACAAATCACTAAAATCAAAATTGCATGAACTTGAAGTAGAAATTTTAGAACTAAAGGACAAAGTCAAAGGACTTGAAAGAAATAAAGAAATAGATGTAGGGTGTGAGTCATGCATAAATCTTCGAGTTGAAAATGAAAAACTCATGGAAAATGCAATTAGGATCATTAAGTTTAAAAAGGAAACAGAAAATGCTTCGACAGATAAAACAAATCAAGTAAAATCTGTCAAACCCACGAATTCTGTCAAATTCCCAGACGGCACCACTAAAGGTACCAACGGTACCATTAAACTTAACGGAACCGTGGTACCGTCTAGCACTGGAGACAGAACTGAGTCAAATTTCAAAAACAAATCAGGTCCTAAACCAACTCACATAATTGTAAATGGTACAAAGGTCTCTATTGCTAGTATAGAGGAAGTCAAAAAATTTTACAAACCTATGTCAAACCCCAGACCTGGAGTTGTAAAACCCACTAGGTCTAAGACTCCTCCACCTAGAAAAACAAACACTCCCAACCTCGGTCAAGAACTCCTCTACCGAGACGTAACTCTAGAAGACAAAGTTTTCCAAGTAACTATCCCGTAACTTGGAATGACTGTCAACTACAAAGTTACTTGCCATGGGAAATTTGCCCTCAGTTCCAACATCCTAACCACATGCAAGTAATGCATGGGATGTTTAATGCTAACCACTTTGGACACATGAGATATTGGGGACCAAATGTTTGAATGTTTGTCTTTTGCAATAGATATGCTTGGGAATTGACTTGGAGCCTGACGAATGGGTCAAGGATAGTGGATGCACTAACCATATGACGGGTAACCGAAGTTTATTTTCATCATACAAGGCATACAATGGAGGTAATGTCACTTTCGGTAGCAAACTTAAGGGTAACATCATTGGCAAAGGTACGATCACTCAAAACTCCCTCACTATTAGAAATGTTGAGCATGTAGATAACTTAGGATTTAATTTGCTTAGCATTAGTCAAATGGTAGATAATAAGTGTAGAGTTATATTCTCTGAAGAGGGTAGTGAGATCATTAAGGATGATAAAACCATAGGCAAAGGAGTTAGGAGAAATGGCTTATTTGTTATGAAAATAGGAAATAAGCCTCAGGATAGGATATGCTTAGCAACCATAGATGATAATTCAACTCTATGGCATAGGAGGTTAGGTCACGCCAATATGCGTTTGATACAATCATTCGCATCTAAGGAATTAGTTAGAAACCTACCTAAGATTAAGTTCGACAGACACTTTTGTGACGCTTGTAAAGTTGGAAAAAAAGCTCATTCAAGTCACAAAGCTAAGAATATGGTCTCGACCTCTAGATGACTAGAACTCCTTCACATGGACTTATTCGGTCCATCCGCCGTACGGAGTTACAGAGGAAATTACTACACCTTAGTAATAGTTGATGACTATTCTCGATATACTTGGACTAGATTTCTTAAGAATAAGACTCAAGCGTTTGAGGAATTTGAAATCTTTAGTAGGAAAGTCCAAAACCAACTAGGATGTACAATAGTCTCTATCAGGACGGATCATGGTCGGGAATTTGATAATGAAGTGCAATTTGGAGTATATTGTGATGCTAATGGTATTACTCACAATTTCTCGGCTCCACGCACTCCATAATCAAATGGGGTAGTAGAGCGGAAAAATCATACTCTACAAGAGATGAGTAGAACGATGTTGAATGAACAATCAATTCCGCAAAAGTTTTGGTGTAATGCGGTGGACATCTCAACTTATATTCTTAATAGGATTCTAATTAGACCTATCCTAAGAAAAACCCCATATGAAATCATGAAAGGTAGAAAACCTACTCTTGATTACTTTAGAGTGTTTGAAAGCAAGTGCTTCATACTAAACACTAAAGAATACCTCACCAAGTTTGACCCAAAGTCTTACGAAGGTGTCTTCCTAGGTTACTCCCAAAATAGCAAAGCCTATGTTGTCCTAAATAGAGAAACCATGAAAGTCGAAGAATCACTCAACGTAACATTCGATGAAAGTCCTCCACAAACTAAGACATCACCCTTGGTGGATGATGACTTAGATGAGGACGAAGCCATTAAGGTTAATTGCAAGAAAACCCTAGAAGATGACATTGAGGATGAAATAGTTGAAGTTGACGAAATTGTCAACATTAAGGAATCCAAAAACCACCCTATTGAAAATTTCATAGGTAATCTAAACCAAAGAACCCTTAGGTCACAAGCACAAAACAAGAGTAATTTCTTTTGTTTCATATCAACCGTAGAACCTAAGAATGTGGGTGAAGCGATTAAGGATGAAAGTTGGATACTTGCCATGCAAGAAGAACTTAATCAATTCACCGCAAACCATGTTTGGGATTTAGTACCTCTTCCAAAAAATCAAACTATCATAGGAACTAAGTGGGTGTTTATGGAATAAACTCGACAAAAATGGCGTCGTAGTTAGGAATAAGGCAAGGTTGGTAGCACAAGGCTATAACCAATAAGAGGGAATAGATTATGATGAAACCTATGCACCCGTAGCTAGATTAGAATCAATTAGAATACTCCTTGCCTATGCTTGTGCCTTAGACTTTAAACTATACCAAATGGACGTAAAGAGTGCGTTCCTTAATGGTTATATCAACAAGGAGGTGTATGTGGCACAACCTCCAGGATTCGTTGATTTCGAATATCCGAATCATGTTTACAAGCTCAAGAAAGCACTCTATGGTCTTAAACAAGCTCCTAAAGCTTGGTATGATAGACTGAAAGCTTTCTTGATTGAACATGAATATACCATGGGAAAGGTTGATAACACACTCTTCACAAAGAAAAGAGATTCACATCTCATCATTGTTCAAATATATGTCGACGACATTATATTCGGATCAACTTGTCCAGAGATGTGCGATGATTTCTCTAAGATCATGCATGACGAGTTTGAGATGAGCATGATGGGTGAATTGAACTTCTTCCTTGGTTTACAAATTAAACAAATGGAAGATGGTATCTTCTTTAATCAAGCTAAGTATAGTAAAGAAATGCTTAAGAAGTTTAGTTTAGAAGAGTCTAAGCCCATGAAAACCCCTATGTCCACGGAAATAAAACTCACGAAAGATGAAGAAGGTGAGTCCGTGGATAACACTAAGTATAGAGGTATGATAGGAAGTTTACTATACCTCACGGAAAGTAGGCCCGACATCATGTTTAGTGTCTGCCTTTGTGCTCGCTTCCAAGAGGATCCCAAAACCTCTCACCTCGAAGCGGTTAAGCATATCTTCCGATACATTAAAGGCACTATACACTTGGGATTATTCTATCCCAAGGGGACCGGTGTAGAAACTGTTGTCTATGCCGACTCTGATCATGCGGGAGATTATGTGGATCGAAAGAGTACGAGTGGCGTTTGTACCTTCATGGGTTGTTGCTTAACTTCTTGGTTCTCCAAGAAACAAACGGCTCTTGCTATCTCCACAACCGAAGCCGAGTACGTAAGCGCCGGAAAGGCATGTCAACAAGCACTATGGATGAAACAAGCTCTTATAGACTATGACATCCATTTAGATGACGTCCCCATTATGTGTGATAATAAAGGTGCTATTGACTTGAGCAAAAACCCCGTTCAACACTCCCGTACTAAACATATCGAAATTCGCCACCACTTCCTTCGTGATAATGTTCAGAAAGGAAATATTTCTATTGAGAAAGTTCCTTCTCAGGACAATATCGCAGACATCCTTACCAAACCTCTCAAACGAGAATCCTTCAACTACCTTCGTCTAGGTCTAGGAATGATGGAACATGTTCCATAAACCTCATGACTCTTGAAGTCATCTCGTGTGTCTCGTTAAGTCTAGTTTAGGTTCCCTAGTCAAAGGAATTTATTAGGTATAAATTCTTTCCTCGTGTCATAGAGTCTCACTAAAACAGCGAGACTTATTCATTAAACATCAAAATGGGACAGAAAACCATCCCTGAAGATACACGGCTCCACTAAATGTGGCACGGCACCGTTAAATTTAACGGTACCGTGGAACCGTGCATCTGGAACATTCCGTATTTCAGTTCCCTTTTTCCACACCACTCATTCCAAACCCTCATAACCTCAGCAACTGCTGTCATAACTTAACTTCACACCCAAAACTTAATTACACCCCTTTAAGATCATATTCAAGACATTGAGTTTCAATATCCTCAATCATTCTCACCCTTTTCAACAAAAATTGTAAGTCATCTTACTCCAATTTTTCTTAATTTTGGGTCTAGGGTTTATGCATTGATGAAAATTAAATTGGGGTTTTTAAAATTTTTCTAGGAAATTTTCAATTAGAAGTCATCAACACCAAAACACTTCAAAATCTTTGGTACCAAAACATTGAGGTTACCAAAACACCCCAATTCCATCATTTTCAAAATCTCACGAAACTAGGACCATGAAATTGTTCTTTTCATGCATTGTTGATGCAAACTAAAAACACTTTCTCATGCATACAAGATCTCACAAATCATGATCGAACTACATAATCAATATGTATTCTTCGACTTATTTGCTTGAGAAAAAGTAAGATTAGGAGTGTTTGGGTAATCTCATTATTTTCTTTTGAGTCGAGATTGCCGCACCTCCACATAGTTTGCATATAGGCACACACTAGGCATGTGCATATAATGCAACTATTCTTCATACTAATTTTTCCTAAAAACACTTTTATAGGAAACAAAAATGTCTCATGAATATGATTTTGATCATCTCCTAACCGACACCTACACACCCCAAATATCACAAGAACCTACAACTCCCGGTAACCACATTCGTGCCTATGTCAATCTTGAAACCCGTCGGTTTCATGAAGGCCGTGTCGTTGATCCATCCCTTGTTTACCATCGGGACATCAACATTTCTTTTAGAGCTATAGGATTCGATTGCTTACTCAACATAAACGAGCACATTTGTCCTTGCTTTATGTTGGAATTCTTCCGACAAGTTGAACTCGTACGTAACGAGGATCAATCCTTGTCTCTTTGGTTTTGGGTCAGAAATTTCAAATTTGTCCTAACCCTTGAGCAATTTGCTCAAATCCTTCAAATCCCCAATCATGGGCAATGTGCCTATACCGAGGATTGGTGTCTTGAGTCCCTCTTCAGCTATCGTGAAGAGGATAGTCCATATTGTTCCTACATACCCTCTCCCACCGAACTAACCAAAATCATCCGTACTCATAAGTACTCTCTTATCCTAATCCAACGAAAATTCGTTTGGAAGAGGTGCGTCATGAACTACTTTCTTGGGCAGTCATCCTGCGAGAAAATGTTCTAAGTCTAACAGGAAATCGTGAGCAACTCCCGGCGTGTTGTGCTCATATGATCTACTGTCTCCTTACCCAACAACCATACAATCTCGCTTACTTCTTCGCTAAGCGAATTGTATATCTCAAGGGTAACAAGAATAAATTGATACCCTATGGGATGTTCCTAACCCGTCTCTATCACCACTTCATGAACCTACACCCTTACCTTCATGGTCCTCAATACTCACTTTTCACACCAGTCATGAAACCCATAACCGAGTCATACGTGTCAACCATTCTCATTTCCGAATCCTCCACCCACTATGCACCCTTTGATGATCCAAATCATGAGAATGAGATAAATGTTCAAGACGGGAGTATAACAAGAATGGGAGAAGGCTCAAGTCATAAGTAGTTATGAAGAGATTTATATCTCCTACCAGGGCTTATTCTTAATAGACTATATTAGGAATTAATACTCTAATTATCTTGCATGCTTAGTACTAAATCTATCACCATGCATGAATGATCTATGTGATATTTGGATGTTAGTTTACCTTGTCCTTTATGCTTGCATACTTATGATTATCTTGGAAAATTGCTTGATAATCTTTATGTGCTAGATGTAGCATTGTAGGGGACATATTAGGAAAACAAATACTTGGTGAGTTGAGGCACTATCATTTCCAGGAACTAGTTCCCCTAGAAAACATCCCCCTAGCTGCCCAGAACTAGCCTCAACACAAATTTTCGTGACAATAGTGTCACAGTACCACTAAATCGGGACGGTACCGTTAAATTTAACGGTACCGTGGGTCATTTAGAGGAACCGTGTCCCTGTTTGATGGATTTTTACTGATTCCTCCTAAAATCCCTGCAACCCTAACCTCAAACCTGCAAATTTTGCAACCTCACACACACCCTAAGATTCCCTTGCTACACCATAGGACACTCCCATCAATTTTAATTCAAATTTCACCCAACTTGCCTATTTAAGGCCTCACCCTTGCAAGCTTATCTTGCACTTCACCTTCAACCTCTCATCACACAAACACCATGTCTTCCACACAAGGATACACCTCTCACATCTCCAAGAAACCTAGGATAACCGTGAAACCACCCTCAAAACCACTCTTTGTGGATCTCACAAAAGATGATAAAGCTATGACACCACCTTCCCAAGCCACTCCTTACTCACCATCACCACCTAATGCACCCTCTAAAACATCCTCTTCCTACACAACATCTTCATCATCCTTCAACACAACATCATCCATGGAGTACACACTATCCCCCATAACTCCATTGGACTATGCCATGCCAACTCCTTCCCCAACAAACTCACCACCACCACCTTCTCCTATCATGGCACAACCCATCCAACCCCATCCCTTTGATTTACATAGGGCTAATTTCCTATGTTGTCTCCATAATCGTAATCTCATCTTCTTCTTAAGAGACGAGATTCATTTCATGTTCTCTTTTATAGAACATCTCTTAACACCACCACCACCCCAAATGATGCCACAATCTCCACCACCTCCTAACCCAAACAACTAAACATGCCCTTGTTTAGTTTTTCACCAATAAACCTTTAGGACCCTTCTTGGAAATGAAGCTTGCCTTTAGTCATTAGGGATTTAGGTTTCCTATTGTCTCTTTTATGCTTCTTATGTAGTCATACCTATGTATGACATTTGCTTTTATGAATGAATGCTTTCATTTTATGTGGATGCTTAGCTACTTAGTCATTCATTTTGTGGTTGGATATTTGTCTTAGGTGCTACATGTTAGATATTGTATATATGTCATCTAACCTTGTTTTGTAGCACGAATCCTTGCTCGATTCCTTGGTATTCTCCAAATGAGGGGGAGTATACATCAAGGGGGAGCCTTTGTCACCTTTTTGATTCGACAAAAAGGGAGAGAAATGGGAGTAAACTCATTAAAAACTTGTTAAAACTAATTTTAACATAAAATGAGTTTATATTTTGTCATCATCAAAAAGGGTGAGATTGTTGATGCAAATAATGTTCTAAAAACGTTATTTATATCTTTCGATTACTTCACGTTTTGAGGATGACAAAATGTGAAATCACGTTACGTTAAAATTAACGTAAACAAGTTTTTAATCGGAAGATCCCGTTTCTACGCAAATCACTCTAGAACAAATTTACAACTTGACAAATGATCAAAGAAGTGAATTTGTGTTTTGAGACTTCACATTTTAAATGGGACAAAACATTTTTTCAAAAATACACATGAAAAATTATTTTTGAATTATTAAGAAATGTATTAATGGAAAAATAAGTTTGAAAATCACAACAGCTATTTTCCCCCCCCCAAAATCAGCTCCAACCTTCCCCAAATAAGTTTTCACCAGAAAAGACAAAATTTGGAGCGTCCTAGTCTAGGACGGCTCCACGGTTCCACTAAATTTAGTGGAGCCGTGGCATGTTTAGTGGAGCCGTCCGTACTATTTTTTCTGTAACGTTCAGATTTTCTTTGCCTATAAATACCAACCCCTTTCACAGATTTTAGGCATCCTTACACACACAAAACTTTCTGAGTTGAATACTCTCTTCACACTTTCTTTCTTAGATCATTTAGGTTAGTTTTTCTTTTGTTCAAGAGTGATCCAATCATCCTTCAAGTGATCCTCTTCATTCCTCTTCACTTGCAAGAGAAGAACACAAGTATCCAAGTTGATACAAGGTGTTATCATTCCTCTTCACTAGCAAGAGAAGAACTCAAGTATTCAGAAGATACAAGAGTTGTAGTTGTTAGGTTTTTGTAACACTTGTTACATCCTTGTTGTATCTTAGCATACATCAAGATTATCTTTCTTTTGTGAGAGTGTGAGTGAAGATCATTGTGATCTTAAGAGATAGTGAAGATCTCTTAAAGCCATTGGGCTTGTGTGTGAGTGATCAAAGGATCTAGAGTAGTTAGATTAAGTAGAGTGAAGTGAGAGTTGATCTTTGTGATCGTGTTGAGATCGTGGTGATCTCTTGTAGCCATTAGGGCTTGTGTGATTGGTCACGTGGACCTTGGTAGATTGGTGCTAGCTAAGATTAGCACTCGACATTTAGCTTAGTGTCGGTAATAGGATAAGCGACGTGCACGGTTTTCTCCGCCTGAAGGGAGGTTGTTGACATAGTGCTTGAAACTCTCGAGTGTGGTACTCGGGGAGTGGAGTAGGGCGAAGAAGAGCTTTGTAGCCGAACCACTATAAATCGTTTGTCTCGGTTTGATCTTTCCAACTCTACTCTTTACTTTCAATATTTTGTATTAGTTAGTTTAGTGTATAGTTCATATTGGTGTTGATTGATTACACATAGAGTTCGAATCAAAGTTTCCAATAGCCAATTTTTAAAACAAGATTTTAAAAAGAAATTTAAACCGGTAAACTATTCAACCCCCCTTATAGTTTCCCACACTGACGAAAGGCCTGGGGAATACTTCCCCATGCAACCTCAGACCAAAACCGGCATGATGAGTGTGTCCAGGAGAACGACACAACTGGGAATCTCACCAAGACTGTTAGGACAGGCATCACGCGCCTTCCTCACTCCTTATCTGGATGATCACCACGTGGATCATCCGGGGCCATCAAATTACCTTTACGGGTCCTTCACAACTCTAAAGGACCTCCTATAAATACTTTACCATTTCCCCAAAATGGTCCAAGCTAATTCATACTAGTGACACCAAGCCATCCCTAGCCAAACATATTTAAGTCGATTATTCTCTCGGATAATTGACACACACACAACCAAGAAGTCTGAGTCGACTCGTGAGTACTGTTACCCCAACTCGTGATTCCAATCGCACCTTGGGGTCCTTACAGAACGTGGGAAATTAAACAATCGACCAGCCCATACCCCCAATACATTCCATACGTAAACATGACGTCATCCGCTCTATAAGATACCAATAGCCGCAACCCTTTTCCAATTAACCAAAGAAAGTTATTTCCGCTGGAAAACCAAAAACCACGCATTGTTTAAGTTTTCTGGCATACGAAAACTTTGTTTTCGATAAATCTGACATCGGTAAACCAAGCGAAACGTTAATCCTTTCTGCTTCCTGCCGTCGGAAAACCCACAAACACACTTTTTTGTCACCGGAAAAGTTATCCTTACCCAGAAACAAGGGTGTCGTGGTGAAACCCTCGTTTCCAGGCAACAAACTGAAGCCTGTTTTTCGTTATAAAACGCGAAAAACTTCTCCTCACTCAAAAATCCAAAAATAACCACCTCTCTCATCCTCCAACACAACGGAAAAACTTTCCGGCTCACCGGAAAACACAAAAACCATCAAACAACCTGCCAAAAACACATACGGAGCTTGATCCATGCAAAACCATATCCAAAGCACATTGTTAGGAATTAAATGTTAAAGACTTAGTACTGCTGAAGATAACACTAACAGTACAAACTGTAGGTATAATTTGAAGACTGCTGATACAACTAACAGTACAAACTGCTGATAAAGATACTGCTGCATGAAGACTTCTTCTAGAAGACGTGTAGAAGATAATTATAGAAAAGATTGTATGTATATCTTATTTAGTTAGAATTATACGGGTATATACTTATCTTGTAAAGGACTCCTTGTGCCTATAAAAGGAGGTCCTAGGTTAGATGTTGATATATACATTGATATACGTTTTTGTTAAGATTCAAGGTCTTGTAACCCTAGTGATATCAGAGATCACTCGTATTATTATCTAATAATATTGAATCGTTTGGAGTTATATTCTGTGTTCATTGTTCATACAAGCATTGCATTACTGTTACATCAATCCAACATTCTAAGTGTTGTCAAGTAGATTCCGCATACTTGGTGATATAAACTTAAAGTATCCTCAACACATTCTAAGTGTGTTAGATCCTCTCAATTGGTATCAGAGCCAGGTTAATACTTTGATTTAGAAGAAGAACTCAAAAAGACAATGGACATGGAAACCACACAGACCAACATGGCTGCAAAGTTTCCTATGCTAAAGCAAAACGATTTTGAGATGTGGAGGCTTCGAATAGAACAGTACTTTCAGGTGCAGGACTATGCACTCTGGGAGATCATTGAAGATGGAAACTCTTTTAAACCATCAACAACTGTAACAACCAAGGTTGTCAGGATCGGGATCCTACCTAGGATTGTTTTCGGCTTTGCAAGATCGGGATCGTAGGATCGGATCCTACCTAGGATCGTTTTCGGCTTTTCCTTTACATATGTATACAAACCATTTTTAAAAACCTTCCTCTCAAAAAAAGTCAAAAAAAGTAAAAAAAAAAAACAGGATCGGATCGTTCACGATCCTACGAGCGATCCCACGATCCTGTAACGATTCTACCTGAAAAAAAGGTTACCAACAGGATCGGATCGTTCACGATCCTACGATCCTACGAGCGATCCCACGATCCTGTAACGATCCTACCTGAATTACGATCCCGTAGCGATCCTGCTCGTTTTGTGTGTGTAGGATCGTACGATCCTACGAGCAGGATCGCGATCCTGACAACCTTGGTAACAACAGTTGATGGTGAGGAAAAGACAACTGTGAATACGTCTCCAGTTACTGCAGAAGAGAAGCTGCAAAATAAGAATGATGTCAAAGCCAGGAGTTTGTTGATGATGACCATCGCCAATGATCAACTCCTAAACTTCAGCAAATACAAGGATGCAAAATCCTTGTTTGAAGTAATCACTACTCGGAATATTGGTAATGAAGCCACCAAGAAGACCCAAAAGACCCTGCTGAAGCAGAACTTTGAAAACTTTAGTGCTTCCAGTAATGAGTCTTTAGATCATATTTTTAATAGATTGTAGAAGACTGTTAGCCAACTGGCTATGCTAGGAGTAGAAATCCCTCAGGAAGATCTGA
The DNA here is from genome assembly GCA_021014915.2 of Artemisia tridentata subsp. tridentata. NCBI lineage: Eukaryota > Viridiplantae > Streptophyta > Magnoliopsida > Asterales > Asteraceae > Artemisia > Artemisia tridentata. The sequence goes on from CP139509.1 coordinate 313,091,559, forward strand.
ACTCTAAATTCTTAAGGAGTTTACCTACTGAATGGTATACTCATGTGGTGGTACGGAAGAATAAGCCAGAGATCGACACTATGAGCCTCAATGATCTATACAACAACTTTAAGATTGTTGAACAGGAAGTGAAGAAATCTGGAGGTTCAAGATCAAGCTCAAGCTCAAGCTCTGGGAATATGGCTTTTGTTTCATCTCCCAGTAACACCAATCCAGAAGAGTTGAAAGTGGCTGTAGGAGTTAGTACTGCTAACCCTAGTGTTAGTACTGCTAGCTCATCAACTAGTACTGCTGGTATTAGTGATACTACCTTTTATGCATTCCTGGCCAGCCAAAACAATGGGTCTATGCTGTCACATGAAGATCTAGAGCAGATTAATGATGATGATTTGGAAGAGATGGACCTAAAGTGGCAGATTTCACTTCTTAGCATGAGGGCTAAAAAAATCTTTCAGAGAACTGGGAAAAAGATCAATATCAGTAGTAATGATACTGCTGGTTTTGACAAGTCTAAGGTAGAGTGCTTTAACTGTCACAAGTTGGGGCATTTTGCCAGAGAGTGTAGAAGACCCAAGCAACAAGATAACAAGAGTAAGGGGTATGGAAGCAAGCCGAAGGCATTGGAAGAGGCAGAGACATTTTCAAAGGCTATGGTTGCAATTGATGGTTTAGGTTATGACTGGAGCTTCATGGCAGATGAAGAGGAAGCACCAGCTGAGATGGCACTCATGGCTTTCTCTGACTCAGAGGTGCACTCAGCTAAAAATTGTTCTAAAACTTATTCTGCTATTAAAGAATATGAAACTTTAAAGAAACATTATGATGAGCAGAGAATTGAGCTAAACCAAACAAACTACAATTTGTCTAATCATAAAAGAGGTTTAGCATTTTTAGAGGAACAAATTTTGCATTATAAGAAAAATGAGTCTGTCTTTACAAAAGACATAGCTGCTCTTAAGAGAGATTTGAATCTTAAAAATGCTGAGATAAGTATGCTAAAAGCTGAGTTAGTTAAAATTAAAATGGCAAAAGATAATATTCAATTAAGTGTAGACACTTTAGAGTTTGCATCTAAGGGATTCAATAAAATCATAGAGTGTCAATTGATTAATAAGGCTAAGTCTGGGTTAGGCTACAACACATGTCCACCTCCTCATAAAGGACTGCCTGCACCCCCGGGAATAGACTTAGAGCACACAGGTTTGGCTGAGTTTCAAGAGCGAAAATTAGAATATGGTTATAAGGCTAAAGAAAATGTTACTGCTAATAAACCTGTAGAAGCTAATGAGCCTTTTGAAAGTGCTAGTGACACCTCTCTTGCTGAGGACAAGGTGTCAGCTGATAGGAACTCAGATGCTCCCATCATTGAAGATTAGGAATCTGATGATGAAGAACAGGTTGTGACTAAACCTGAAGTAGTAAAGCTAGCAGGAACTGATGTTCCTAAGGTGGTATATAATGAAATTGTTAAACCTAGATCAAATGTAAAATCAGCTGGGAAAACAGTTAGATATTCTGAGATGTATAGGTCCACACACAAGCCTAGAGGTAACCAGAGGAACTGGAATGACCTCAAGTCTCATCAATTAGGTAGTGACTTTGTCATGTATAACAAGGCTTGTTTTACCTGTGGTAGCTTTGACCACCTACAGGCTTTTTGTCATAACCATCAAGGGAAAAAGATGGTTACAGGGAATAATAGGGTACTTGGGAACACAAGTGATAGGGTGAAGTCAAACAGGTCTCAATCTCACTCTAATGTTAACAGAATGACTCCCAGGGCAATTTTAATGAAGTCTGGCCTCAAACCAATTAATACTGCTCGACCAGCAGTTAGTACTACCAGACCATTTAAGACTGTTCACCCTAAACCAACAGTTTCAAGTGCAAAACCAACTTTTAAATATGCACAACAAACTGTTAACAGGCCTTTTCACAAGAAATCAGTGTTTCAAAATCAATTTTGGAACTCAAAAGTTAAAACTGCCAGGCCAACAGTTCATACTGCTAGACCAGCAGTTAGTAATGGTAAGCCTAAAAACACTGCTAGGGATAAGAGGGCAAATGCTGTTAAGGCCTCAGCATGTTAGGTATGGAGACCAATCAAACCTAATGGTGCATCAATTGTATTAAAGAGATTTGACTATACTGATGCATGAGGCAAACCTAAGTTAGTGATGGCTTGGGTACCCCCAAGGAAACTAATTTCCTTCTTTTATGTGCAGGGACATCCACAGGATGATGAAGAAGATCAAGGTTATGCAGACAGTGGATGCTCTAGGCACATGACAGGGAACATGTCCTATCTTTCTGACTTTACACCAATGGATGGATGATATGTTACCTTTGGGGGAGGAATAGGTGGAAGGATTACTGGTAAAGGTACATTGAAAACCTGTAAACTTGACTTTGAAGATGTGTATTTTGTGCAGGAGCTCAAGTATAATCTCTTTAGTGTCTCACAGATGTGTGACAAAAAGAACAAAGTTCTTTTTACTGACACTGAATGTCTTGTGCTTTCCCCAGACTTTAAGTTACCTGATAAAAGTCAAGTACTACTTAAAGTTCCATGAAAGGGCAATACGTACAGTGTTGATATGAAGAAAATTATTCCTAAAGAGGCTCTCACTTGTCTTGTAGCAAAAGCCACATTAGATGAGTCAATGCTGTGGCATAGAAGACTTGGTCATGTCAACTTTAAAACTATAAATAAAATTGTTAAAGATGGTTTGGTAAGAGGCTTGCTTCAAAAACATTTTGAAAATGACCAGACGTGTGTTGCCTGTCTCAAAGGCTGTAGCAACCCGTCATTTTTCATGTTAACATTTATTTTTCAACTCCAATTTACCACTTTGAAATTCTTACAAGAAGACTTTCTACGAATAACTATTTGGTTAAATAAATATAAAGCGAGGAACAACCTTTTTGAACACTATGAATTTAGACTATATTTAGTCCACAACGCTCCAGTACTTGCTTCTACTCCGATTCACAATTTTAAACTCTAAAACAATTTCTCTTTCTTAAATTACTTACGGTTGTCAATTCAACAAACACTATACGTGATTCAAAATTTAACACCCGATATACCCAATTCTCCCAACGATTATTTCTAATGTATTTTTATACTTCCAAAAAGATTACAAGAGTTCCAAAAATATTTCCTTACACCTAAAATAATTTCTTTATATCCTACGTTTATTTACGTATAACTTTTGTTAATCACCGAACCAACAACCAATACTTATTTTTAACACCCAATACACACAATATATACACTCTTGTATCAAAACTACTCATCTAATCTTATTTACTTCCCATTGCCGCCCCCCCCCCCCTCTTGGTTTGAAAATATCATAAGACAAAAGTACAAGGCAATTAATAAATACCATACTTCAAATATTTCAAAGCATGGCAATATCAAGACTTTATTGAAAATCTTGTTCCCCCCCCCCCCCCCCTTTGGTTTATTCGGCCATACCTTCCCCCACACCCAAGTCATAATGATTTTGACTTCTACTAGGACTTTGATAAGCTCTTGATAATATAAATATATATATATTATATATATATATATATATATATATATATATATATATATATATAATCACTTCCCATATATTCACACAAGTCGACACACTAGGAGGAGCAAGAAGGAGAGATCTTGATTGTGGCTAAGTTCAAGCATTCTTAGGGTATTCTAACAAGGGTTTGGAACATTAATCTTGAGGTTAAACAAGTGTCTTACACTCATATCTCACTAATCACTTTTGTAAGTAATCTTACACTACAAAAACTTCATGTTTTTCTGTATGTCATAAAGCTAGTCAAGTATATATTTAGTTATCACTTGGTACATGTTGATAAAGATTTACATTCACAAATATCTTTTAATAAAAGATTATGTTTTGAACAAGTTTTGATTCCAAGAAAACTAGTTAGTAAAACTCTTCACAAGAAAGTGATAATAAACCTTATAAACATGTATGTTAGTAAACTTGTATATTTAAACATTCTTGAGGATTATTTACATGGACCTTTGAATATTGTTAAGATTATAGTTAGATCACTATTGTTATATTGAGAAGTTGATAGATGAACTAGGACTAGATTTGAAGTGGTTGTTAGAGGTTATAATAGCTAGAAGGTTTGAAAAAATAATTTGACACTTTAAAAATGATTCTGTCCAGATTTGGTTAATACAGAAAAGTCAGTAGTATGGTGAAAATTTTAGGCTAGAAATATAGAAAATAGACTTAATAACGAAAACGTAGCCACTTGAATGAGTTAAAACGGGCTTATAACGAAAAAGATACGCTAGTTTCAATTTTTACGACGAAAACTAAATTTTTAGAAAATTGTCAAAGCTGTTAAGGATTTTGAGTAAGGAAAACTGATGCTAAATGGTATCTAGACTAGCCGAGACCTTAGAAATCCGATAGTACACTTAAATACCTTCGCGGGGATAGGTAAAACTTAAGAAACGGAGCTACGACGCAAAAGTTATGGCCTAACAAAGATTTACGTCAACATATACGTTGACAGCCTATTATTTTGGCTATTAGAAAGCTGTTAGGATTATTTAGATAGGATTTTTGGACCTTTTGGAGTACATTTTGGCTAAAATGACGTAAACGGAAATGGTAGAACATTATATATATTCATTAGGCGCGTTAGAGATTTTTGAAATAGCCATTAACATGACGACTAAAGTTTGGTCGCAAGATTTACAAGTTACGGTTTCTAAAGTGGAAATTTTCTAAATAAATGATCAAATTGACGCAACCATCTTTTGACAACAAATATTACGACAACATGTACAAGTGATAAAGTAAAGTATGAACTTGCGTGCATGGCCTTGTTTTCGAACCTAAGGCATATCATTCATATTAGGTTGCGGGTAGTTTTTCGAGCCTCAATTCCGTACACTGTCTTTTCGTTATCGTATAAGTTGTTCCAGGTGAGTTCATGAACCTTACTTTTACTTGTTTTATAACCGTTTTGGGGGAGAATACATGCTCATTTTCATCTAAATGCAATACTTGCATTACTTGAATATGCTACTTGTTTAATCAAACCATTACTTGCTCTACTTATGAAATTGTTGTTTACCCGAATGCGTTATATATTCACATGTTTCATATTTAATTCTTTTATTCATGGACACAAGCACTTTGAATGATTATTCATACATGACTGAATGGAACGGGTCACATAACCGAATGTACTGGTAACATGACCGAATGGACTAGTCACATGACCGAATGAATTGGTCACATGGTCGAATGAACTGGCCACATAACCGAATGCACTGGTCAAACCAACTTTAAATCTTGTGGTCCATATATATATATATATTACCTTTTGTTTACTTAAACCTATGAACTCACCAACCTCGTGTTGACACGTTTTAGCATGTATTTTCAGGTTCTTAAAGTGTTAGCTCACATTTGGCGGCTTTTGGCATGGTTATAGGATCAAGACACTCTGATATTCATTTGGGGACCGCTTTACTTATTTTATGGGCCTAATTCCGCACAAAAATTTAATAATGTAAATGAAATACTTTTGTTAACTAATTTTATCCTAAATGTTCATGGTGAAAAACCGTTCTTTGTACTTGTGTTGTGATACCAATTGAGTAGCACCCCAGTGACATCATCTTCCGCTGCGACCCGATTTTGGGGGTGTTACAAAGGCAAACAACACAAGGCTTCTTGTAAGCCCAAGATCCAGAACTCTATTACTCAACCTTTGTTTATGTTGCATATGGACTTGTTTGGTCCTACATCTGTGAGTAGTACTATGCATAAGAAGTATTGTCTTGTAGTTACTGATGACTATAGTAGATTCACATGGGTTTTCTTTTTAGAATCTAAGGATGAGACAACTAGCATTCTTAAGACTTTTATAACTGAAATAGAAAACCTATTTGATAAGAAAGTGAAAGTCATCAGGAGTGACAATGGGACAGAGTTTAAGAATAGAATTATGGATGATTTTTGTAGGGAAAAAGGTATTAAGAGAGAGTTTAGTGTAGCTAGAACTCCTCAGCAGAATGGGGTTGCTGAAAGGAGGAATAGGACACTAATAGAAGCTGCTAGAACCATGTTAGCTGATTCAAAACTGCCCATCACTTTTTGGGCTGAAGCAGTTAATACTGCTTGTTATATGCAAAACAGGGTTTTAGTAGTTAAACCTTACAACAAGACACCATATGAATTGTTTACGGGTAGAACACCTGCTTTAGGTTTTCTAAGACCATTTGGGTGTCATGTCACTATTCTCAATACCTTAGACCATCTAGGCAAATTTGATGTTAAATCTGATGAGGGTTTCTTGGTTGGGTACTCATTAAATAGCAAAGCCTTTAGGGTACACAACACAAGAACCAGGAAAGTAGAGGAAAACCTGCATGTTCAGTTTCTAGAGCATAAATCTAATGTTGCAGGTGAAGGTCCAAAATAGCTATTTGATCTTGATACTCTAACTCAATCAATGAACTATGTTCCAGTTATTGCAAGAATATTTTCTAATAATTTTGCAGGTTCAGAAGATGGTGTTGCAACAGATGAACCATACTTGGAAAAGGAGAAAGATCAAGATCATATTATGATGCCTATTTGGAATAGTGTGGATTCATCTTCAAAAGATGTTGGACCTTCTACTGATGCAGACAAAGAAGGTTTTGAAGATGGAAACAATGAAGATGGAGTTCAAGAACCTGAGAATCATGAAAACAGTACAAATGAAGATTGTATTGCTGAGCCTCATGTTAGTTCTTTTGGGCAAAATGTTGATACTGCTGGCCCATCAGGTACTACTACTGATGATTTCTCAGAAGATGAAGTGGATATCAACAACATGCCACTCACCTATCAAGTTCCCACAACTCCACACACAAGAATACACAAAGATCACTCCTTGGAGAATGTGATTGGAGACATACAGTCTGGTGTGAAGAAAAGAAGACAAAATATGAATTCAGATCAACAAGGATTTCTAAGTGTTGTTTATGCAGAAAAGAAGCATGAAGACGCCAACACATGTTTGTTTGTGCGTTTCCTTTCACAAGAAGAACCCCAAGAACATACTTAAGGCCATATAAGACTCAAGCTGGGTAGAAGCAATGCAAGAGGAGCTTTTACAATTCAAGATTCAAAAGGTTTGGGTACTGGCTGATCTACCCAAGGGTATGAGGGTTATTGGTACTAAATGGATATTCAGAAACAAGAAAGATGAAAGGGGGATAGTGATTAGAAATAAGGCTAGACTTGTAGCCCAGGGGTATACACAAGAAGAAGGAGTAGACTATGAAGAGTTTTTTGCACCTGTAGCTAGGATTGA